>JAQZBX010026792.1:0-28745 GCA_029593785.1 Cabassous unicinctus
GGTAAACAATGGTGTGGCACCACTTTCACAATGAAGGGCTCCTGGGATGCAGCAGACCAAATTTGTGAGTCAAAAACTGACTTAGGCTGTATCCCTCTCACTCTGCTTTCCTGGGGAGGTGCATCCTCCACAATCAGTCCCTGCTAGAAGAGAGGGAGATTGAGAGGGTTGGATTCCTCCAGTCCCATGCCAGCGCCCAGAGCAAACCATGGTGTCATCCCACCTGGCTGTAAGGGCTGTTGGGACACAGCCAACCAAATTAGTGGTCCAGAAGTTGTGTCAGCCTTAGGCTGTGTCCTTCTCTCTCCCATTTACTGGGGTGGTAGATCTCTGGAGTCCCCTTTGTCTGTAGCCACAGGCCCAGAAGCCTGAGAATTCTAATGTTTCTTTAGTGTGGGAGAGGGTACAAGCAGCAGCTGCTGCTTCTTTCAACTCATAGTTCTGTTGTTGAGATTCCTCTCCTTTGTTTCTCTCTCCTCTGGGCAGTGTCCAAGTTTTGCCAGGTGTCGTAAACCCTAGAAGATCTTTTCCCAGGCTGTTTCTGCCTGTCCTCTAGCTACTTTTCTGGAGGAGAAGAGAATCCTGTGTCTTAATATTGTGCCATCTTCCCAGAAGTCCACCAAGAGTATCTTGACACTGGTTGTATTTCTCAAAGCTGTCATTAAGGTTCATGGATTAATCACAATTATTTGAGTGATTCATTCAACTATTACTATTGACATTATTTTTATTACCAGATTTTTGATTGCTTCATTTTGTCTGCATTCTTATTAAGAAATCTAAGAAAAGATGATTATTCCTAAGTTTAATTTTTCTTAGTCTACATATTCCCCTTTCATCAAGTTATCTATATAGTATTTTATTTTTCTCCTTTATTGGTTATTTTACAAATGTCATCATCAATAAGGGCCCAACTTTTATGATACCTGAAAGAGTGGGCTTTCTCCAAGTAAAACAGAAGAAAAGGAGTACATCAAGTTAGAATGTTGGCATAGGATGGTTTAATTTTAAAAGCAGCATAAATAACAGAGGGCTTGAGGAATTTATCTATAGAGCATCTTTAGGAGCAAAGTTTCTCTCTTCCTTTTTTTTTGTTTTTAATGCCTGAATAATCTCTCCATTTTCCTGCCCACTCCGTGTTTATCACTACTTTTTACCTTCAGATCACCTTCATACATATTTCCTGGCATGGGGAATCTCTTCCTTTCTCTGCTCAAGTCCATTCAGGTGAGCATCCATTGTAAATTTTTTCTAACAGTTGGGTCATTAGCTTTATTTTTCTTGTTTTGACATTTTTTACACTACTTTCAATTCTAACTTAAAAGGAGGAAACATATTTTTCACCAAGTTAAAATATTTGATAATGTATATATTTTAAATTCACCTACAAGTTCTAGAAATTTTTTTATGATTAAAGGGCATTTTATACATTTCATAAATTATTTCTATACAAAATGACTCATGTACTTATTTCTAAACTACTGTAAGCATTACTTCATCACATTTTATTCACTGAAAGGATGAATTTTGTGATTCCTAAAGGATGAAAGTTTTTTCTCTGATACAGCAGGTAGGAAATAGAACATGAGGTCATGGGTGCTGAAAAAAGGGAAGACTGACGTAGGAAGCAGCATGTGTATTTCCCCTATACTGGCTTTTATGAATGGAAATAATGGTATCTAAATATTTCTAGTAAAAAATAAAATATGCATTAGTGAATATTTTAACTCAGTTAAATACAATTTCTACAAGTAATACCATTTATCTCTAACATCCCTTTAGGACCAAAGATTCTATATCACCATGGTATCTTGTGCTTATTGGAATGCTATGTTGTCTTGGTTCTTTCTTATAATACTCTCTTAGTGTTTCTGATCACTCAGGGTTTCATCATTTCATTAATCACTGGATATTTTTATCTCTATAATGGAGAGAATTTCTTCTCTGTTATGGTAAAGTATTTTCTCAGTACATTTCATGACCCTATTGTTTCAACTGTCAGGCCAATGTTTGCTTGATTTTGTTTATGGGGTTCCTTTTATAATTTTCATCTCATTTCCTACATTAGTATATGATTCAATTTGGAATTCTAATGACAAGTATACATTTCTAGATAAATATTGTGTTGATAAGAACACTAAACCAATCTGACAGTTAACAAATAATTTTAATTGTTCCATTAAACAAAATGGAAACTAAATTAATATTTCTAACTATCATTAGTGGTGCTAAAATACCATCCCATGCATACATCAATTGCCTTTAAATTCACTTTATGAATGACAAAAGTAATTGGTAAGTCCATGATGCTAGTGAATTTGGAGGATTTCTTTATTGGGGAAATTAAATTTTGACATGATATTTTTAGCAATTTGCTTGTAGACAATGTATTGTGTTCAGCAGTTATGGAAGTGGCCTTCTAGAACAGATGACTGTGCAGATACAATGCACTCTGTATAAAGCCAAGTTATGATAAGGAATACCTCATTTATTCTTACTATCAAATCACAGTCTGAAAAAATCAGGAGTAAACTGATATAAATCTAGCAATGTATATGACTTAATTTCTCTATTTTCACTGAGCTAAATGTTACATGTAGCTTCTTAACACTTTTTGGCCTGTTCTGCCTTTTTAGCACTTGTATGTAAGAATAATACAGAAACTGTGCATTTGTTTCTTCACATGAAAAAAAAGGAAAAGGATGCGATCACTGTCTTTAAATGTCCTATTTGAAGAAAAGAGGTCAAGGAGAGTGCTCTTTAAACAGCTGAAATTCAATATGTAAAACTGATAACACCAGTGAATCTATAATTGGAGGCAGGCCTAAGCCCTGTGCCCCTGGCCTCCACAGCAACCTCTATATTGGCTGCTGTCTGGAGAATGTTCTCTGATGCTCAATATATTTTCTCCCTGTGGCCATGTTTTCTCATATTCCAAACCATGAATTCATGTCAGCATGGTGACTGAAATAAGATGTGGTGGATAATATTTACTCTTCATATTTTATATCTAAAGTCACCATACCATGATGTATACTTAACACAGTTGGCAAAAAATTTTCTAGATATCTATATCATCTATATCTATATTATTACTATATCTATATATAACCTATCTATATCTATATCTTTATCTATATCATCTACATCTATATCATCTATCTATATCTATATGCACATGCTGCTGACCTGGTTCTAGTTCACTATTTCTTTAGAGTCATTATTTCTTTAGATTCATGAGATACCTTCACCCTAGGCTTATGTTGGACATTCTTGCCTTTTTGATAATGAAATAGTATCATTTTCAAAATGTAGAGATATGTGACACATCATACAGAAGAGTGTTTCTAATAAAACAATAGATTTTCCAACTGTGCTTTGATTTTAAAGATTCCCTTTTATTCAAGGTAGTTAGAGGAATGTATTTTTAAAAGGTTTTCATGATTTGGAGAAGAAAGGATGAAGTGACATAAGGTTAAAAATTAAATGACCAGATAGGTTTGATTGTACACTTTCCAAAGTTTTCAATCATTTTCTTCTCATAGAATTTAAAACTATCCTGAAAACATATATATAATATTTGAATTTTAATAACAGTCATTCACTATCACTTATTAAAACTCAGGGATAGATAAGGGGCAAGATGGTGGCAGAGCAAGGAGACTCTAAGAATCACCTCATTCTACAGAGCATTTAGTAATCAGCCAGAAGTATATAAATCACCAATTTGGGGGACCCAGAAGCCCAAAAGAGCATCCTGCAAAATCCTTGGAAGAACAGAAGAAGGAGACTGCCCATCTGAAGTGAAGATTTGGGAGTAGAACACTCCAAGCCTTGGAGGCCAGTGCCCATCCCCCACTGGTGGTGAAAGCCACCTAGGAAGCTATTTCCAGGCTGGAGTTGGATGCTCCATTTCTAAAAAATGGGAGAGAAAGAGATGGTTGGACACTGATTTCATCTACTGATTAGTAAATTTGTCTGGCTAAAGTCTAATCCTAAGAACAGCTTAAGTTTGAAAATGTCCAAGTCAGAAAGAGGCTGATAGACTCCATTTTAACTCTGCCCCCAGCATGAGGGGAAGCCAGGCTGATTGAAAATCACAGTGAAGTTAGGGACTGGTTTTTTTCCATATACCTTGGATTGCACCCCAAGCCTAGGCTGCAGCCCTACCTATGGCATGGAGGAATCTGGGGAGACCTGCACCAGCCTCTCTTGGCAACTACAGGCATTTTGGCCCACATGAACTACATTATTGGACATATATGTGGCTCCATCCCCATCTCTGACAGAGTATTAGGAGGGAGAGTGCTCCCTCACCCTCTCAGGGCAATTGCAGCCACTTTCTGTCTGCAAGGGTTAGACAGTTGGACACATCTCTGACTCAATTGTCACCCCTGACAGATAAAGATATTATGAAAGAAGAAAATTACAGATTCATTTCCCTAAGGAATATATATGCAAAAATCCTCAACAAAATACTCACTAATCAAATCCAACAACACATTAAAAGAATTATTGACCATGGGTTTTATACCAGGCATGCAAGGGTGGTTCAACACAAGAAAATCCATCAGTGTAATACACCACATTAAAAAGTCAGAGAAAAATAACATGAACATCTCAATTGATGCAGAAAAGGCATTTGACAAAATCCAGCATTCTTTCTTGATGAAAAGCCCTCCAAAAGATAGGAATAGAAGGGAACTTCTAAGCATGATAATGGGTATATATGAAAAACCCACAGCTAATTTTATACTCAATGGTGAAAGTCTGAAAGCCTTCATGATGAGATCAGGAACAAGACAAAGATGCCCACTGTCACCACTGTTGTTCAATACAGGGCTAGTTGTTCTAGCAACAGCAATCAGGCAAGATAAAGAAATAAAATGTATCCAAACAGAAAGGAAGAACTAAAAATTTCACTATTCACAGATATGACCCTATACCTAGAAAATCCTGAAAAATGTACTATAAGCTACCAGAGCTAATAAATGATTTTAGCAGAGTGGCAGGATACAATATTAATATGCAAAAATCAGTAGTGTTTCTATACACTAGTAATAAGCAATCTGAGGAGGAAAGCAGGAAAAAAATTCCATTCATAATAGTGGCTAAAAGAATCAAATATTCAGGAATAAACCTAACCAAGGACATAAAGCACTTGCATTCAGAAAACTACAATGCATTACTAAAAGATATCAAAGAAGACCTAAATGGGTGGGGAGGGGGGCTTCACAGCAGCTGACCTCAGGGTCGTGGCACCTGCATCTTCTCAAGGGCAGCTTCTCTGCATACTCTGCCGGTTCCTCTCTCTGGACTCCACGGTGACAGCTCTGTCCTCCAGCCACCCCTCCTGCATCCCCAGCTGCAGACTTTTAAAACATGAAGAGCAAGAATACAAATCTGCAGTACCATCAGTTAAAACAGCAGAAGAGGAAACATTGGCATATGAAATTATAGATGAAACAACTTTGAAGTCAGAGAAAACAGAAGAAATTTATCAAGATCAATATCCAGATTACCTTTAAAAAAGTATAACTCAACAACATGTAGTTGCTCCAGAACGAGTTTCCCATAAGAAGAAAGAGAAATCAATTGATAAAAAGGATCAAGCCCATGATTGTCCAAAAGTTAGGAAAACCAGGCTTGTGTAATATAAAACAGAATTAATAAATCATTTGTTACCTGGGAAATGATGGTTAGAAGACTTAAGACAGAGAAGAGCAGGTCTTTTTCCAGTTGGGCTGCCAGCTGGCACTTGGTGGTGGTCCCTCGGTGCTAGGGTGGCTCAAACCCGGGAGTCATGTCCCATGCTGGGAGGAAGGTAACGCATTCATATTCTGAGTTTAGCTGTTTGGCTGTTCTAAGGAAGTTGAATATAGATTTGCCATGGGACCCGGCAATACCATTGCTAAGTATATACCCAGAAGATCTGAGAGCAGTGATATGAATAGGCATCTGCACATCGATGCTCATAGCAGCATTATTGACAGTAGCCAAAAGGTGGAAACAACCCAGGTGTCCATCAACTGATGAATGGATAAACAAACTGTGGCATATAGACATGACGGACTATTATGCAGTGGTAAGAAGAAATGAAGTAGTGAAGCAAACCAGACACAAAAGGATAAATTCTGTATAAATGTGCTATTATAAACTAAATATAGTATGTAAACCCATGGAAATAATACTTACACTATAGGTCACCAGATAATAGAATGAGGGTAGAGAATAGAAAGCTGATAGTTAATACGTGCAGAATTGGTTTAAAAATTGTTTGTAAGTCTTTGTAAGTGAAATGAAATGTTGAGAGCACATCATGCTGTTTGTGATTAGCAGGCCTTTTATGTGGGTATGACAGTGGTTGAAAGGAAAAGCCTAAGGACATTTATATTACTAGAAAGAAAGCTAAAAATGTAACTTGGGATTGCATAACATAGTGAAATCTCATGTAAAATATGAATATGGGTGATATTGCATGTATAAGACTGTTTTTTACAAAATATAAAGGCAAATAAATTAGAGAAAATGAAACAGAAGAGCACCTATGTATGGCCAGGGAAGCATAGAGAGATTGAGAGGTGATGAGTTTTGTTTGTTTGCTGGTTGGTTGGTTTTTGTGTTTTGGTATTGTTGTTGTTGGAATAATGAAGATGTTCTAAGCATTATTGGAGTGATGAATGCACAACTATATGAGTGTACTGAATACCATTGATTGTACTTTTTGGGTGGATTTATGCCTTATTAATATGTACCAATGAAATGAATTTGTTAAAAAAAAATAAGTACAAGCATTAAAAAAAAAGACCTAAATGAATGGAAGAACACTTGGTGTTCATGGATGGAAAGATGAAGTATCATTAAGATGACAAGTCTACCCAAATTGGTATACAGATTCAATGCAATCCCAACAAAAATTCCAACAGCCTTTTTTGCAGAAATGGAAACCGAATTATCAAATTTATTTGGAAGGGTAAGGGGCCTCAAAAAGTCAGAAAAATCTTAAAAACGAAGAACAAAATTGGAGAACTCTCACTTCCACACTTTAAATCATATTACCTGGCCACAGTGGTAAAAACAGCATGGTTCTGGCATAAAGATAGACATACAGACCAATGGAACCAAACTGATGTTTCAGAAACAGACCCTAACATCGATTGTCAAATGATCTTTGACAAGGCTGTCAAACCTACCCAGCCGGGGCAGGACTGTCTGTTCAACAAGTGTCACTAGGAGAACTGGATATCCAAATTCAAAAGAAAGGAAAAGGACCCCTGCCTCACATTTTATACCAAAATTAATTCAAAATGGATCAAAGACCTAAATATTAAAGCAAGAAATATAAAACTCATATAAGAAAATATAGGGAAACATCTTCAAGTCCTGGGAGGTAAGTGGTGGTCTCTTAAACCTTACACCAAAGTATGAGCAAAAATTTTCTGCTTCAAAGGATTTTGTCAAGAATGTGAAATGTCAAACCACTCAAAATGGAGAAAATATTTGGAAACCATATATCTGATAAGGGTTTTAATTCCATGATCTATAAAGAGATCATATAACTCAATGATAAAGGAGCAAACAATCCAATTAAAGAATGGGCAAAAGACATGAGTAGACATTTTTTCCAAAGAGGAAATAAAAATGGCCAAAAAGCACATGAAAAGCTATTCAATATCACTAGCTTTAAAGGAAATGCAAATCAAAACTACAGTAGACCTCATAGAATAGAACTTTGAAGACTTTATGCTAAGTGAAATAAGCCTGAAACAAAAGGACAAATATTGTATGGTCTCACTAATATGAACTAAATATGAAGAATAAACACATGGACTTAAAACCTAGACTATAGGTTACTAGGAGACAGGATGAGGACTGAGAAGGGGCACGAATGCTTAATATATAGAGAATTTTCAATTAGTGACTGTAAAAGTGTGAAAATGGATAGAGTTCATCATAACACATTTTAGTGAGTATAACTAATACAGCTGGTTTATAAATGGGATTGTGGCCAAAGGGAAAAAACAATGTAACTTTTGGACTATAGTTAGCAATATTGTGATAGTCTTTCATCAGTGTCAAAGAAGGTACTATATCAATGCCAAGGGTCAATATTAAGGGTTATGAATTTTTTCCTTTTAACTAAGGAAAACATTCAAATGTTACTCAGGCAATGAGAGGAAAGCTTTGTGATGAAAGTGAAAGCCACTGAGTATATACTTTGGATAGAATGTACAAGGCATGGGACTGTATAACAGAGTGAACCATGTGGTGGAAGATGGACTGTGGTTAATAGCACAAATAGAGATTTCTCTCATTAACTATAACAAATGTACAGCAATAATGCATAGTGTTAATAATAGGGGTGTATGGAAATATATACCAAATATACACTATGAACCATAGTTAGTGGTAATAATCTGATCATATTCTTTCATAATCTGTAATAAATATTCCACATCAATGTAAGGGTGCTGGTGGAGGGGTGAGGTATAGTAATTCTGCATATTTTGCATGATTAATTTGTAAGCTCACAACTTCTCTAATAATTTTTTTTAGAGAAAGAAGAAAAAAAATCAGCAAGAAAAATCCAGAGATATGCAAATCAAAATAGTTTAGAAGTTATCTTCACTATTTCATATTTATTTGTGTTCTACCAATTTTATTTGTTTAATCCATGTACACAATCACTTGTTCTCCAAATTTCCCTTATTGGTAAAGTAGATATCATGATAAATGACTGAAAAAGAATGACTGGGTCACTGAGTAAATTCTCATGTGGAGACTTGCACAGACCTTACAGTCTTAGGAAAATGATTTATGAATTAAAGAAATGATGGTATTGCCAGGAGGAAATGGAGATAGGATCAGAAACATAAGAAAATTGTAGAAACTAGAAATGTGAGAAAGGGAAAATATATGTGTCCACCACCCCAAATACAGTGTTGGGATCTCCAGTTTCTTACAGTAGGTGATGTAATAGGGAACTTACTGAAAGAGTTGATTGGAATTCCCAATTCATCGTTCAGATGGGCATAAATTAAGAATATGTTGTGGCAAACCACAATTACAGTATCATCTAAAACTAAGTCTTTCATTATTAAAATGATTTTATAATGAATTTTGGCACACAGTATATCACATCCCTTCATAAAAGTTCCTGTCTTACCCAAATGGAAGAAGATACAGCCACAAAAACACACCTCTAAAGACCTGTGCTGGGGAAAATATCAAGAGTGAGTCCTTTTCAGCACTTGCTTTTTTATGATCTTGGCCACTTATTCAACTAGATATGAATTCTGAGGTGGTGTGGCAGTTCTGTGGGGCTTCTTGGAGCTGTATCAATCTTGACATCATCACAGTGAAAGATGAGTGGTTTTGGTTAATATTCAGACTCTTCAATCCTGTGTGCAAACATCTGTTTCTATTAGTTGTTTAAAGCACTTTGAAAATTGTTTCTTCTTTTTTAAAAAAATTATTGAAATACATAAAACAAATAAATTCTTGATAAAGTGTTGCAAACTGAAATCACTGCAATTCACACCCTGATTAGGAAACACATTAAAAACACTCCCAAGCTGCCCTGTGCTGCCATTTACTTTATAACCTCAAAAGTAACCCTTTCCATAACCCTTATAAGCACAGATTCATTATGTTCACTAAATAATGAATTTGAAAAATATATGCTCTTTTAATTTTGGCTATCATTGCTTCACATGATGTCTGTGCAACGCATTCCAGTTTTTTATGGATTTGTGGACTATACATTCACATTATGAAAGAACATGTCTCCTATTTATCCATTCTACTGATAGGCATATGTGAATAGTATAGATTTTAGCAATTATAAATAATACTGTTATGAATATTCCTTTCCATGTGTTTGGAGACCATTTGGAAGAATTTCTGATGTACGTGACCCAGGAGTCACAAGACATGACTATATTTATCATTAATATAAACTGCCAAAACATTTGCAGAGGGATTGTCCCAGTGCAAGCACTACCAATTCATATGAGACCTCCAATATTAAGTCAAACTCTTTGTAACAGAATTTCAGAGGTTTTTTGTTGCTCAAGTTAACAGAAGCATGGAAGAGATTTAAAGGAAAACAATTTCACAATGTCACATATCATCTCAAAATAGCTATAAAAGCAGTTGCTCATGGAATACCAATCAAACAGTCTCTTTCAGTGTCTATCGCTATGAACTTTACAATGAATTCCTTCTTTCAAGGTTTCTGTGAATTTATTGTGGAGATCTCTGACTGTGGTCTTCCAGGTGGGAGGTAGAAATCACCTTTATTGTTGTGGTGGTACATCAACACAATTTCAATAATCTCTGCAAAATGTGGTTTATTGAACAGCAAAAAGTCCAAGTCGACTAAATAGCAGCCATGATATGATCCCCCAATCCCCAAAAGGGAAGTGCACATCTCCTCTACCCTGAACATCATAGCAGAGTCTGTGGGTGAATGAGGGGGCAGAGGCACCCTGAAGAAGAAACTGTTTCATCAGCTCCCAATATCATGCACACTATTGCCCATTATGAAAAGTTCATGACACTTAAAGAAAAATCATGCATTCTGAGAGGAGCCCAGTCCCTCGCCTACATTACATGAGAGGGTTGTATATGAACAACTGCTATGCACCAGCTGTGGAGTAGGGCCCACTGGTCATGAGGGATCAAATCCCACTAGTGAATCTGGCCTTTGTCTCTTCTCTTTCTGAGTTAATATTGTTCCATCCAGTGCCTGTGATAGACATGTGTTTCCTTGAAGACCCCAATACCTGCATGAACTCTTTGTTCTCCTCTATGTGGTAAGACTCCTTCCTTATAGGTGGTAATTCGTGTCTTGCCCCAACAGTTTATATGCCAGCAAAGCACACCATGGCATGGAGGAGGTGTAAGGATTCATCAGTTCACTCATCCCAGAGTGGTACCTGCTCCCTGGGGGGTAATTCACTTAGGTGCTGGCTGCATGAATGCAAGTGAGATGTAAGCAATATCCATGTGAGCAGTAACATAATCTTGGTGGATGGGGGCTGAGAGGCAGAACATGGATCATAGGAAGAGTAGGGAAATTATACCCAGGCTGCTGGACACCTGCACACTTTCATGATACCTGCTGACCCACATATTGTTTCAATGGCTTCAGATTACTCCCAAGGGGAATTTGGGACCCTGTGTATGAAGTTCCACTTAATGAAGGCTGTTTACATATCCATAGTTAGTTAGACTCACTCAACAAATAACCATCTCAGCATTACTTACAATGAAACCATCAAATACTTCCTGAAAATTAAATGCATTAGTTAAAAGTCAGATATAAGCAAAAGACAAGGGAGTTTCATTTTGGCTTGTTTAGTACATCTGTTCAGACTCAGATATCTCCTGTGGAGGCTAACCATGGGACACCCTGCGGCAATGAAGTTTTTGCCTGCATGAAGCAGGTCAACCAATAGGATAGGGATGGAGACAAACACATTGCACCCTTATTCTGTAATGCTAGGAACATGAGAGTGATATGCCCAACTGTGTGCAATATCTCAAAAAGTAAATCCCCTGGAAGACTGTTCATGAGGCCATAATTGCCCTTCAAGTAAAAATACATGGCTACATCATCCCTTTCCTTGT
This sequence comes from Cabassous unicinctus, assembly GCA_029593785.1. Taxonomy (NCBI): domain Eukaryota; kingdom Metazoa; phylum Chordata; class Mammalia; order Cingulata; family Chlamyphoridae; genus Cabassous; species Cabassous unicinctus. The sequence continues at coordinate 11,635 of JAQZBX010026792.1, forward strand.
CAGGATGTTGATGAGACAGTCCTGCCTTGGACAGCATTGAAAGCTTTAATGAAATGAGGGCCTGCCCAGGGTAAGACTCCTGAATCCTTTCTATTATCCTCAGGGACATTAGTAGGTGATGTGGTAGAAAGGATCCACCACAATGCCTTGCTTTAAGATGGAATTAGCAGCACAGCATTCAGTCATTTTCTTTCAGGTGGCCCAGGAGATAGAAGCCTAAAAATTGGAAGCTGTGCCAAAAAGGCCATAAAAGGAACACAAAGAACTACCAAGGAGAGACAAAGGAGGGGATAGGGGTGGACAACCCAGAGGGCAATGTGGTTTGGGTTAACAAAACAGGGGCTAGACAAAGCAGAATTAGATTGGATCCCTACAGAAAACATACAAAAATTATGGGGCAGAAGGTGGTCCCTCTAAGGAAGAGATAAAGTCCTTGTTATCCTACATAATACAGGGGGGAGAGGACACACATATCTGGAAAGGTTTACAACTCTGCAGAGCTGACCAACAAGCACCATATGCAGCCCAGGAAAGAGAAACACATGGGTTGCTAAGGCCTCATTGTGCATTGTCCAGGACAGTAAGTAAAACAATTCTGGTGGTGAGCATGATGAATCAGATAGGAAGGATGCTCCCCAACACCTGTACCATTATATTATTTGATAAAAAAAATTATGCTTAGGGATGGAGCCAAGGAAACTGTGTGTCCCTTCCAGGGATCAGAAGCCCTATGTCCCCATTAGGGTGGATGGGGAAAGGGAGGATGCAAACCATCATGGGTCTCTTAGATACAGGTGAATAAGTGGTGAAAATCCCAGGCCTCTTTAGAGAAAGCAATAAAAAGTGAGTGACAACAGTCATTCTTACAGATTGTATGGCTTTTTTCATGGAGGAAACTGCAAAACTCAAAGGAGATGAGTTCTGTCATCAACAAAAGCAATTATAGACACATATTCTGGATATGGGAAAGCAATTATCTTGCATAGTGTGGCAGCTGGAACCACTATTGTAAATGTGGGGAAACTCCTCTGGAAAGTGTTCAGATCTCTGACTGGACTCCAACTAGTACTAAGCTCCTGGTTTACAGCACAAGTGGCCCCACAATAGGCATACTCCCACCCACCATCAAAGGGGTGAGAGGACACTGGAACAGAAAATAAATAACTACATAAAGGTCACCAGGGAGAACTTATTGGGTGGTGACCCCATCTAAAGGGATTTTGCACTAAAGACTTCACTCTAAAGAGAAAAAGGTGCTGGAATGTATGTTTGGAAATATTAAGCTTTGAGGAAATGGAGGATCAAGAAGTTCCCTGATTAGGTTACAAATGCAAAATACCATTCTCAGTATACCCAATTGCTCTTTTTACTATCCCACTGGAATGCACTCCCCAAGGGTGGTTTGTGATCTGAGCTGCAGTGGTATAGGAAAGCCACCTGTTTCCAAATTGGAGGTGAGGCAGGTCCCTTCCTACTGAAAATTGGGCATTCTGAAAATTGTACACTCTGAATTTTGGAAGCCTGAAGACTGTACACTCCCTATGCCTTCAGTGTATTTTCATATCCTTCTTTGGTGTGACTTCTATGTTCTTGTTGACAAAAGTCTTTTTGCAATAAAATACTAAATGTATGGAATGACAGAATGACAGATTCTGGATTCTGGGGAATTCTCTAGGCAATGGAAGCACAATTCTCCATGACTGATGTATTTTATTTTATTTAAATACTTTCTAAATATTGATAGCAATATTAAATTGTATTTTAAGAGGAATCTTTATGAACCATAAGATTATTTCTAATGTGAGTTTATTTTTCCATGATTGTTTATATCCTTGCCATGAACATATATTATAATACTAAGATAAGTAGTTAAGAATCATAATTTCATGTTCTAAGTTTTTAAGTTAACATTCAAAGTTATTTTATGATTGATTCAAATCTGATGCAAAATCCAGCTGAGGATTTTCCTTAACTGACTTTAGGACTGTTGTTTCCACAACATAAATATATTAATGCTAATAAGTGATCACTAGTACATGTCTTCATGAAACTGATAAGAATTTAATACTGTGTGAATTCTCACTTTCAATCATCAAACCATCTACTAAAGACTTTGCTATATAGGCAACATATCAATTCTCTCCAACATGAATTGGCTTAAATTGATGAAATAGTCAGGATGACAAAAAGTTTTACCAGATTAATTACAATGTGTTTATTCAGTGTTTGACTTTTCTATTATGTCAAAGGTTAATGCAAGGGCTGGAATCTCTTCCATATCCAAAACATTTGTATTATGAGTTCTCTCACATAATCTAAGGTCAGATCATTGACTGAAACCTTTCCTATACATGGCATTCATAGGGATTCTCTCCAGTTTGAGCTCTTTCATGTTGTCTCAGGACCAAACAATAAGTGAAGTCTTTCCCACTTAGATGACATTCATAGGGTTTCTCTCCTGTGTGATTTCTCTCATGCTGTCTCAGTACAAAACATTGAGTGAAGCCTTTTCCACATAGATGACATTTATAGAATTTCTCTCCATTGTGAGCTCTCTACTGTTGTTTAAGCCTGCAATTATATGTGAAGACATTCCCACAAAGATGACATTTATAAGATTTCTTTCCAGTATGAGTTCTTTCATTTCTTCTCAAAGCAGAACATTGAGTGAAGGCTTTCCCACATAGATGACATTCATAGTTTTTCTCTCCAGCAGGAGTCATTCCAAAATAAATGACATTTATAGGGCTTCTTTCCTTTGTGAGATCTCTCATGTTGTCTCAGGGAAGAATATTGAGTGAAGGCTTTCCCACCTAGATGGCAAACATATGGTTTCTTCCTGATGTGAGTTCCATTGTACTGTGTAGGCCAGAGCATTGAATAAATTATTTACCAATTAGATTATATTGATATGATTTACTTCTATTGGAAATATGCTTTTGCTTATTATAAGGTGACTGGCCACTGAGGGCCTTTTCCAAATAGATTGCTGAAGTAGGGTTTCTTTCCCTTGTGAGTTACACATGTGAGTCACTCTGGATCTCTGAGTAAAATCTTCTGGCTATTAACTACATGTAATACAATTCTTCTGAGTATGAGAGTTCTGCTTCTGAGAAGTAGAGGAGAAACCATAAAATTTTTCTCCATAAAAATCCATTCATATTCATATTAATTCTACAGTAATCATTCAGTGAGAGTGTCTAATTAAAATCTTTCCCATGGCAGTTACATACCATGGTATTCTATTGTGTGCACAGAGATATTCTCTTTTGTATCCCAAAAGCAGAGCTCTCATCAGTTTTGAAGACTTATAATGTTTCAAAGATTAAGTATATGAGCCATGTTTATTAATTATATTTTATAAAAACCCAGGTTACACTTTTGGGTTCAGGTTAACTTTCCCTAAATTCTTTTAATGGATTACTTTTAATGGATTAGCACTTAAAAGCAACTTACAGTTAAATGATTATACTGAATTCCCAATTATTCTACTCCCAAGTATCTACTTCAAAGACCAAGATTCAACCCCACAGAATTTCCAATGACATGATGGTAGATGTGTCTTTTCTGCAAATATGTTGCATGGATAGTATTTCTTTTGTATTTTTTTTTAAGACTAGTTACCCTGCCTGACACAACAGAAAAAATTACTTGCTAGACTAGAATTACGGAAATGAAAATGTTGAAAGGTCTCAGATGGCCCTATAATTGTTTCAAATATGACACTTATCTGGGAAGGAATTTAAAATTAAGGGATACTCTAGACAGCAGAAAACTTTATAAAATAGTGACAATTAGAATACATTTTCAAGGTTGAAATATAAGAAAAATTACTAAAAAGATATTTTCTTGTGGAGATAAAAAGAGTGAAAACTACCTGAGAGGAACACCAAGAAAACAGGCATTAAGTTGAAGTTTAAATTCAATAGTGCATATATGTGAACAGAACAATAACCACAACTGGGGAAATTTTCACCAATATTAACTACATTTTAGAAAAATAACTCACTTAAGGAAATCTCCAGTTGATATATTCAAGAACCTACTCAATTCCTGACCAGTGTCCTCCTTTTCATGAAGCACATTTTCCTAGAGTTCACCTGAATTCAGGTTTTGGAGAAATCCCAGTCCTTCTCTCCAATGTTCCTCTCCTTGCTCCAACTTGGAATGTCCATCTGATTTGCAGACTTGATGTCCTGGTTGTGGGGGAAAGTTAGTGAAATCTTGATTTCTGAGCAGTTAACAGCATATTATCAAGTCCAGGGAAGGTGACTGATTCTGTTTCCTAGTCTACTTAAGCAAACACCATGAAAAGGGTTGGCTTAAACAGTGAAACCTTATTAGGTTATGGTTTTGAGGCCAGGAAAATGTCCAAATCAAGACATCATCAAGGCAATGCTTCCTCACAAAGACTAGCATTCTGGGGTTGGCTGTTAGTGATCCTTGGCCAATAGCTTGTCACATTGCAAAGCAAGGCAGTGTCTCCTTTTCTCTATTCCCTTCTGGGTTTCACTGGATTCAGCTTCTTTCTTCTGATGGCTCTCTCTATGTATGAATTTTATTTTCTTATAAAATATTCCAGTATCAGGATTCAGTCCCCACCTGAATGATTTGGGGGCACATCTTATCTAAAGTAACTACATCAAAAAGTCTTACTTACATTGGATTTACACCCACAAGAATGCATTAGACTTAAGAACATGTTTTTCTGGGGTACGTACAACTTCAAACCACCACATTCTACCCTCTGGACAAAAAAAAAAAGTTATGTTTTTTCTATAAGCAAAATATATTCATTCCATCACAATATCCCAAAAAGCCTTAGGTCTTTTCAAAAATATGTTTAGTACAAAGTTACATCAAAATAAGTTATGGATTTGGTCAGTCCTGGGGCTCCATTCTGCTCTGTGGATCTGTGAAACCTAGAGGACAAGTTTTCTGCTTCCAATATACAATGGAGGGAGAGGAATAGGATAAACATTTCAATTTCTATATGGAGAAATTATAGGGATAACAAGGGTCATGGGTCCCGAACAATTCCAAAATCTTGCAAGTCATAATTGACTAAATTTCAATGTCTAAGAGAAAACAATGGAATGATGTTTTCTCTTCTAGGACTGGAGATGTGGAATCCCCACACCTTCCAAAATCTTATGCAGCAGCTGTGCTCTCTGCAAACACCAGGGTGAAGGCCTCATCATCTGAAAACTCTGGGGTGGTGGCCAGACCCTCCACAATCCCCAGGAAATAAGTGCAACCTCCTCAGAACAGTGGTGTGGCAGCCAGAGTGTCTGAAATCCTGAATCAACAGGTTCCAGTCTCTCAGAACAATAGAGGAAACACTCTTCTTGAACAATGGGGCAGCAATCCAAGTGCCAGGGCAGACTCACATTTTAAGCACACAAGGGTTGTCCTGCTATCTTGGCATGAGAAAATTACTTTGGTCCATACCTCAGTATCCATTGTTCTGCTTTTTTTTTTTTTTTTTTAATACTTAGACTACATATATATTACACAAAAATTATAGGGTTTCCCATATGCCCCACCTCCCACACCTCCCACAACCTCCCACATAAACATCCATTGCTCTGCTCTTTAAGTGATTTTTTCCTACAATCTGTCACTTTTAATCTAGGTTGGCTCTCATTCCACTCATATAGATATCACAAACAAACTATCCAGTTTTGCCTGTAGCACACAGAGGTCCAAACTATCAGAATTTTCCACAGAATCTCCCTTGATATCAGCACCTCAAATCCTGATGTTATGAAACAGTGACAATTAGAATTCTCTGGGGACTTGCTTTACAGAAGTTGAGAATTTTCCAACCCATCCATTTCTGGTTTCTTTATCCCCAGGAGTTCAGGTTTCAGCTTATCCCATTCCTCTCAAATATTACTAGCAGCTTACAGGGAAACCAGGCTGCACTTTCCACACTAAGCTTGGAAATCACCATAGGTAAATACACAAGTTCATCACTCTAAAAGTTCACTTTCTATCCAGCATCATCAGAACTCAATTATGTCAAGTTCTCTGCCAATTTCAAACAAGGACTGCCATTCCTCCAGTTTCTGATAATACAGACATCATTTCCTTCAAAGGCCTCATCAGATGTACCTTTAGAATCCTTATTCTACCAATGGTCTCTTCAAAGCAATCTAGGTCTTTTCTATCAAACAACCCACAATTTTTCCAGCCTCTATCCATTACCAATTCCAAAGTTTTCTCCACATTTTTCGCATTTGCAATAGCAGTACCCATTTCTTAGTTCCAAAATTTTAGTTTCTTAGGATGCTTCAGCAAATACCATGAACTGGGTTGACTGAAACAATGGAAACTTATTAGCTTATGGATTTGAGGCTATGAAATTGTTCAAATCCAGACACCATCAACGCAAGACTTTCTCACCAAGACTGTGGTATTTTGGGGCTAGCTCGTGGAGACCCTTGGTCCTTAGCTTGTCAAATGACAAGGCACATGGTGGCATCTCCTGGTCCCTTTCTTCTCTTTAGGATTTCACTGATTTCCATTTCTTACTTCATATGGCTTCCTCTCTCTGTATGAATTTTATTCTCTTATAAAGGACTCCAGTAATTGCATTAAGACCCATCCTGACTGAGGTGGGACACACCTTAATCAAACTAACCTCATCACATTATCCTACATACAATGGTTTCACATGCACAGGAATGGATTAGACTCATGAACATGTTTTTCTGAGGTACATACAGCTTTAAATCACTACAATGACTAAAGAAGAATAAGATAAACATTGAAGTTCAGCCAAGGAAAAAATACCTGTAAGACAGAATATTGACAATTCTTTGTCATCAAAGGGTTAACTTGACCTTCTGACCAAATACAGTGAGGATCTCTAGTTATTGATTCCCTAGTTCAAATAGATACTGCAGAACACTACATATTTTCAAACAAGGAGAACTTCTATGTTTCCATAAAATTTCATTATTTTCAAAAAGAATCCAACATAAGTTCCTCCAAAACATATTATGTGGAAAATGATATGCCTGTTGTTTTTATTATTATAGTCTGTATTCACATGAATCCCCTAGAGCATAATAATTATTAAGGACATATATAGTCTACTTATTTATTCTTTCAGAAAATATGCACTGAATTCCCAACACTGCTATGAATGTTGCACATTGAGTAAAAGAAAAACATAAAATTTGTTTTCAAGAAGATTACATTCTAGTGGGGTGGAAACTAGATATAAATAGTAAGTAAAGAAAACAATTTCTTATAGGTAGTTGTACATGTTATAAAATAATAAGAAATATATTATACATAGAAAGTATAAAAAATAAAATAAAGAAAAATATAAAACAATATTGACAAGCAATTCTTTTTGGATCTTAAAAAAATAGAGGAATTCATAGACAGATAGGTAAATTCTAGAGACTCACCCAGTGTATTAGTCAGCCAAAGGGGTACTGATGCAAATTACCAGAAATCCATTGTCACTTACAAAAGGGTATTTATTTGGGGTAGAAACTTACAGTTACCAGGCCATAAAGCATAAGTTTCTTCCCTCACCAAAGTCTATTGCTATGTGTTGGAGCAAAGTAGCTGCTGATATTTGCCAGGGTTCAGGCTGCTTGGGTTCCTCTCTTCTGGGGCTCTGTTTCTCTCTGGGCTTATCTCCTCTGTTTCCTGCACAAGGTCAGCTGTAGACTATGAGGATCTCTAGGTTTTGCCTTGCTCCACAAGGCCAACTGTGAACTGTCAGGTGAAGGTCTCATCTCTTTTCACAGAGCCTTCTCTCCTTCCTCATGACCAAGGTCCTCTGTGTGCTTACTCCTCTGGGCTCCAGCATTAACACCCCAATATCAAAGCTACTACTCAAAAACTACTACTACTCTGTCCTTTGCCATGCCTTTTATATTTGATTCCCCACACACCAAGGGGTGGGGCTCAATACCCTACTGACATGGTCCAGACAATGCCCTAGTCATAACTTAATCATGCCCAGATTAAGAGATCAGTTTACAAGCATAATCCAATATCTATTCTTGGAATTCATAACTATATCAAACTGCCAAACCACTACACCCACTGAGACCAAATAACAGGTATTCCCTGACATCATATCTCTGAACAGTTTTCTCTGGGATTTGTCCAGCAGTGCCTACTCTTCCTGGGTGAAGTCTATAATAACATCTTTCAAGTTTACTAACTCCTAAAAACATCATGGACATTCAGGTTCAGAGAGAGCCATCTCTACAAATGTCCAGAGTAGAATTCTTGAGAGCAGCACTGAGGAAGTGGCGACTGTTTTACAGAAAGCTCAAACTGAGTTTGAGTTTCAAGTCAGATCATTCTCAGTGCTGAAAGGTCATCTGCATTTCACATGCAGAAACACATACACATACTGAATATTTAACATTCTCTTATAGGGGGAATTGTGGGACTATGGCAATGGACTAACATGCAAAGCTGTATGTTCTCACAAAAACTAGGGAGAAAGAGACAAAATCTGTCCAAGGGACCTGCTTTGGGGATCAGCAGACCAGAACTGTTCTACACAACTCATAGGAGAGTGGGTGACAGAGTCAAAGAAACCAAAATGTCAAATGTGAGTTACCAAGTCCCTGTAGTGGATGGGAAGGGTTCCTCTTCCCCCACCCCAAAATATTAAGCTAGGCTAAAACACCTGGCTCACTGAAGCCCACTGAGAGGGGAAAAATCATCTCCCTCCCTGTCAAATATTCCAAATATTCTTCAATCGAAAGTGTTCAACTTTTCTAAATTTCACATGGTTGAGCCCCAGTAAATCATTACCGAATTTACATGATACAATACAATAGAACAGAACAGAGCTCACTCAAAATGAGTATTCTCCTCTTTCTATATAACATAAATTTTAAGTTCTGAGGCAGCAATCAAGTCTCCCATTTCTCTAGGAAAATTGATAGTATTTCCCTCTGTAACCTGATGTTTATCCCTCACTCAATTCATGGGTGTGTCTTTAGTTGAAATCCCTTCAAGTATTGCCATTAAACACAATGCAAAACTGCACATAAGTTTCACAGATAAAAGATATTTGGATGACTTTTCTTTCAGTCTTTTATAGATTTCTCAAGAATAAAATTTAGTCTTCCATGAGAACATATTTATAATCTCAGTTCAGCATGAATAATTTTTATTACCCCATATTTCAAAGGATTTGAAGAAGATTAAAATTTCACTGGTTAAGTCTAGGAACATTTTTTCTGGGATTAAAACTAGGAGGAGGAATGTGGATGTAACTAGAAGTATAGGAATATATGGCAAAGTTGATGTTCTCCATTACTCACTGGTGTCATACTTTAAAAAACATCTTTTCTTAAGAACCATTGTACCAACTAGGTATATTGGAAAGGAAATAGGGAAAGTCTTTGGGAATTTTGAAAGAGATGCAATATTCCTCTCTCCAAAAATACACTCAAAATATAAATACATTTGGCATCCACCATTGAGTCTACATGATATGATATGAGGTGGGTAGGTGGACTGGAACTTAGCAGCCATTTCTCCCTCCTTCTGGTTTCCACTTGTGTACTCCATAGGATGGTGAACTAGCAGGCACACTGTCTATTTAATCAACATTTATGGATAGAGCTTCTTACTCCCTGGACTGGAGTAGATGCACCATATTTTGGACCCAAGTATTTCAGTGGATTCTTTTTCATTATACACTGTTCCTGATGATAGCAGAAGTATTACCTTGGTTTTGCCTGCTTTTCAGTGTTTTCTACTTCCATTTATTTGAAATGTATACCTAAAGCTTCTTCAACAATGTTGAGAATAAATGCTTACTAGGTTTCTTCTAAACATTCTTTAAGATTTTTTTTTTCAAAAAGAGATTTCTTCTTAAAGAAAATAAACCTTATAGGCAAACTACTTTATACAAGAACTGATTGCAAAAACACAGATCTTCCAGAAGAGAAATCTAGGAATTGTTATGTAAACTTGTCTGGAGTGAGAAAAACTATGGCACTATTTCCATTAAATAAATGTATACCACTACTGTATGTATAGCAAATCTGATTGTCATGTATTGTTTGAAATAATTTCTAAAGGTTATGCCTAGTGATTATTTTGACTGGTTTAAATGATAAGCAATTTTGTTGGTAATCATAATTCAAAGAATGTGGAGTGAGGTGATTCTTTACTTGCACTGGAGAGATTTCGAAAAGAAAATGACAAGATGAGGATGATGGCAAAATCAAAAACCAAAAATTTTCCAGAACAGCATGAATCAAAACTCTTTTCTCTGAAACTGCAGTTTTCATGTGAGTATGACTCAAAAGCAGAGTCTAATCCAATGGGTTAATACATTACAAAATAAGATGAATTCATGGTTTGCCAAAGATAGATGAGTAAAAGGAAATGCCCAGATGTTTTTAATCAAAATTGGACATTATCAGAGCAATCACTAATTTCAAAAAGGCCAATCTTATTTGCCAATCAAAGTGAGGGTTCTGGAGTCAGTTGATGAACAAATCACTTGCCTTAGTCTACCTCACAAAGAACACAGATGGTCTACATATAAACCTTAATATTATTTCCTAATATTTGAAAATAAAAGTTGAAAAAGACATAATTCACAATTAGTAAAATACCCACATTGCTATTTATGCTCTGTAAATAAGGACTAATATTGTAGGAAGTGCCAAGAGAAATTTCCTGCCTCTTAAACTAATTTTTAAAGAGCAACATAACATTGCTGGAGAACCACAGACTCATGAGACCATCAACATTGGAAGAATCAGAGGTTATAATGTCTATTACATCCTCACTTATCTTATGTTGGGGACAGTTCAGGAAATAATCATATATCAGAAATGGAATCATGTGTATTACCATAAATTTAATCAGATGGTGAATCCAGTGCAGGAGGTATCTTCTTTCTGGAGACAATTTACAAAAACCCTGGCTACAGGGACACAGCCATTGATAAGACAGGTGATTTTTCATCAACAAAATATAACACAAAGGCAGTTTCTTTCATTTGGCAGGGACTGTAGGAGGTGCTGGAGCACCTCTTATAATTTATATATGCCTAATCCCTGTATTAAACATTATGATGAAAATTTGGACAGCTAATTCTGTCAACACTGAAACCTGGGAATACAATTAGGAAAGTCAATGAGAAAAAAAAGAAAACAGGTATTTTTTATGTATAAAAATTTAAAAAGAGAATTCTGGAAATTAGGCAAATAGTAGAAAACTGTAAGATAAACTGATAGAAGCATCTAATTAAATCTTCCAGAATTTGACCTCTGTCAATCATAAACAAATTTCTAACTTTGAAACAAAGGATCCTTTTATAGAAGGAATGTATCTCAGCTGGAGAGTTTTTATTTTAATGCATACATTATGTTTTTAAGACTGTAAATAAAGGGGTTCAACATGGGAGTGACCACTGTGGACAGCACTGTGTCCATTGCATTGTAACAGAGGAACTAAGATACACTCCAAGACATGTACACCATTAACAAGGACACTACTGAGAAGTGAGACCCACAAATTGAAAATGCTTTATACTTGCCCTCAGCTGTTGACATTCTCAAAATGGAGGATAAACTCTTACAGTAAGAGAAAAGGATCCCAGTGATTGAAATACCACTCATAAGTCCAGTTTCAAAATATATCACTAAGTCACTGAGTAAAGCATCAGAATGAGCAAATTGGACTGTTTGACTTCACAGAAAAAGTGGGGGATTTCCAACTTTGAACAAAAAGTCAATGCAAAACCATTAATCAATGTTAAAGAGAGTCCAGAACTCTCAATAACTAGGATGCCAGCAGGAGAAGGCCACAGAGCCAGAGGTTCATGATGACTGTGTAATGCAGAGGGTGACAGATGCCATGAAGCAGTCATAGGCCATAAAAGTTAAGAGTGAGGTGTCTAGTCCTGCAAAAAGCATAGAAAAATATATCTAGCTGAGTCAGTCTTAATAAGTTATGGCTTTGCTCTCTGTCTGGATGTTCAGCAGCATCTTTGGAACAGTGGTGGAGGTGAAACAGTTATGTGTAACAGAAGTTGGAAAGGAAGAAGTACATGGGCATGTGGAGGTGGGAGTCAGTGATGATGGCCAGGATGATGAGCAGGTTCCCCATAAATATGACTAAGTACATGGACAGGGACAGACCAAAGAGGAGGGCCTGCAATTCGATATCTTCTGAGAATCAGAGGAGGATAAATTCTGAATATGTGTTTAGTTTCCTGGTTCCATGTTGCTGATAAAACTGCTGGAAATGAGGCAAAAACAATACAAAATTAGCCAAAAGCAGTGATTTTAAAAATAACAGTATTTAAGTGGCTTGTATTTTAAAACACCTATAATGAATTAAAAATAAATAATTAAGTTGTATATACTATCTATCTATTTACATTTGTATGCAACTATCAGGGAAATCCAAATGCTCCATCTTACTTTAGATGCTGTCACTATCTCTCTATGGTGGTTTGAAACGGTAACACCCCAGAAAGCATGCTCTTAAAGCTAATCCATTCCTGTGTATGTGGACCCACTGTAAGTAGGATCTTGTGATGAGGCTACTTTTGTTAAGGTGTGACCCCACCTCATATGGGATGGGTCTTAATCCCCTTAACAGAGCCTTTGATAAGAGAATAAAATTCAGAGAGATTAAAGCCACAGAAGCAAGAAGCTAGAAACCATGAAACCCAGGAAAGAAGTGGGAGACCAGCAATCACCACCATCTGCCTTGCCACATGACAGAGGGCCCAAGAATCACCAACATCCAGTTTTTGGGAAGAAATCATTACCTTGATGCTGCCTTGATTTAGACATTTTTTCTAAGCCTCAAAACAGTAAGCTAATAAATTCCCATTGTTAGAAGCAAACCCATTTTATGGTGTCTTCTTTCAGTAGCTTAGACAACTAAAACACAATATTTGCTCCTAATCCCAAAACAATTCCCCAAGGCAATATTTTCCACTACAAATTCTGTGCATCTTTCTTTTTTTCATTCAAGCAATATTTTTACCAAAGATTTTGTGCCAACTATGGTTGAAGTCCCTGTTAAAAAGAATTGAAGTTAATTTTTAAATCTTTACCCCTAACAACTTTTATTATAGAATATATGAATAAGGGCAATAAAATAACAAATAAGTAAATGATATTCCATATAGTGATTATTATTATATAAGGGAAAATGATGCAGGTGTATGAAGTTAGAGAGTTAAGTGAAACTCTTCTATAGTCACTGCTGGTAAGGGGCTTTGAGCCAAAAATATGAAAGCAAAGGGAATGTGAGTCAAACAGGTATCCATGAGAAGAGCAATTGGACAGAGAAATAACAATTTCTAAGGCTACAGGACCACCCTGGCACTATCAGAGAAGAGCAAGGAAGAAAATGAAATTGAGGTGAAAAAAAAAACAATTAGAAGAGTGGTTGGAGGTAAGATAAAGAGCCCAGAGCATTTTGGTGCTGAGTAAAGCTCCTAAAATATGGCATCCCACAGTTCACTTGCTTTTCATTATATGTTTATATTATAGTAAGCATTATGCATATAAAAATATATAATATATAAAGTATATAAATGATACATAATTTGTCCCTCAACATCCATTCAATCTCAAATCCAATCTGTATTTTGGATTGCAGAAGTCAGCTTCATCTTCAGATATCTGCTCAACCTGTGCCCTCATCTTTGAAAATTTCTCCTGCTCCTACAGGTACACACACAAGCCATGATTGTAGCACTGTGTACTCTTAAACAATGAGCCCATCAGTTTCACTGTCTCCTGAGAATTGAGATTCGTAATTCAGGGGTTCCTGTGAGGGTAGTCATGGTTGTAGGGATGTCAAACTCCAGTTAAATCTGAGGCATGGACTTGATGTGGTGATTTTATGCCATGTGCATCAAGACAGAGAAAGCCAATCTTACAAGAGAAAGAGGAATGCAGTTGAGCTAGAGGGAAGAAAGGAGATAAAATACTATGTAGAATTAACAGAGAGAGTAATGGCAAATCAATCCAGACAGTGGATACTGGCAACATTACAGCTTCATGTTATAGTCCATACAATGCCCAGAAAAGTGGTATATAAAATACCCAAATATAAAAATATTTTCAATCTTTATGATGCAAAAGTATTCATACTCTCACGCAATCAAGATAACTTTCATAAGTGTAGCAGTTGGGCAGTTTGCTATAATTATAAATTTCTAAAATAGATATTGGATCATGCTGGTAAACTAGTCTGATAATCTGGGCATGATTAAGTTATGATTAGGGCATTAACTGGGCCATGTCAGTAGGGCTTTGAGCCCAACCCTAGGTGGGTGGGGGAATCAAATATAAAAGGCAAGGCAAAGGACAGAGGGAGAAGTTTTGATGTTGGAGTTCTGGTGAGGAAGGAGAGAAGGCCCCGGGATAGAGATGAGCCATTTGTCTAAGAGTTCACAGCTAGCCTTGTGGAGAGAAGCAAATCCTAGAGAGGCTCACAGTCTACAGCTGGCATTGTGGAGGAAACAGTGGAACTAATACCAGAGAGAAATGCAGCCAAGGGAAGAGAAGAACCCAAGAAGCCTGAACCCTGGCAAACATCAGCAGCTGTCTTGCTCCAACATGTGGCAATGGACTTTGGTGAGAGAAGAAACTTATGCTTTATGGCCTGGTAACTGTGGTCTTCTACCCCAAATAAATAGCCTTTATAAAGACCAACTCATTTCTGGTATTTCACAATAGCACCCCTTTGGCTGACTAATACAGAATTTGGTACCGAAGAGTGGGGAAGTACTTTTGAAATTACCAAAATGCTAGAATGGTTTTATAAATGGGTAAGGGTTTTGTGGTTTTTTTTGTTGTTTTTTTTTTTGGAGGAATTGTGGAATGCCTGATGGAAAAGGCCTAGATCTCAATTTCAGTGATCCAGTTTCTTCCTTGTGTAATGAATGAAGTTGGAAGCTCTTTCCACAGGAAGGGCAAGGAGATGGAGGTGGTCATGAGCCCTCAAGAAGATGAAATTTTGTTTTCTCATACTGAGAATATTAATGGAGCTGTGAGATGGTACAAGGGAAGCATTTATAGTTTCTGCTGATTTAGGGTGTAGATTCTCATGTGCCTCATTAATGAATTATTCTTTGGTCTCTCAATAGCCTCCCTCCCTAGTTTTCTGAAACTAGGAGAAAAAAAACAAAACAGAATGCAAATGAGTGCCAATTTTGACTCATGGAAGAATGTTTTGGAGCTCCATATTCATGTCTTATCCCATTGGACTTCTTCCACCTAGGAAGAGGTAAAATCTTTTTGGTTTTGGCCTCCAGATTCAGTTCTTCCATAATAATTTCTGTGGCCATCTCTAGGGTACATTTCCTTTTTTAAAGAACATAGTTGGTTATAATTTGTTGAGGTAGAAATGTTTTATGCAATTACTCACAGGCACAAAAAAACACTCATCAACTCACAACTGTTATTTTATCATGATTTATTCTCATATAAATTGACTGTTGGACCTTAATGCAAGAAAAGCTGTTCCTGTCAAGAGGACATAGGATGAGAGGTTTATAGGGTAGACACAGAGGCATGGTCTCTGGGGATGTCGGCAAATTAAGATGTCTCAAGCATGCATTGATAACTTATCACCTTTTTAGGTTTCTGTTTTGAAGAAACAGGTTCTACTATAAGATGGTTTTACACAGAGTACTCACAATTTGTTTCATTATATCACATGCCATGTAACATAATATCAGCATATTTAAGACACATTAATAGTTATAAAGTTAACTTGATAATCCAAACTGATAATAGAGGTTACTTGTTAAGTGTTTACAACAAAGGGTTTATGTCCATTTCTTGAGTTCTGTATTATGAATGAGAAATACAAAGACCTGTGTTTGCATATTACAGAGAGAACCAATCTAGTTGGCTACACTGGGAGAAGAGAGGTTACACCTTTCTGAGGAGAAGGAATCTAAGGCATGATCCAAAGGATGGAGCTATAATAACCAGATGAACACGGTATGAAAAGTTAAGCAAATTGGGCAGAATCCTCACTCATGGATTCATTTCTTATCCCCTCACCAATCCAGGCAATGTTGAAGCTTTCCAACATAGGATGCTGTATTTAAAATTTTCCTTCCAATAAATAGGAAGAAAGAAGTTTTATTGACAGAGTGAACTGGTGGTGATTTGCCTCAAGAATTCAAAAGCATTCATTAATTCCTTTTGTTTGCTTTTCTAAAATAATAATAATAATAATGAAGAAATATTGTTAAGAGAGCTTTTTTATTTTTTTATTTGTAAAATGATATATAAATACATATGCATATATGTGCATTTGTTTACATAAATGTTATTTGTTATATATATATATACATTTTTTTTAGGTGCCTAGATTACCTAAATATTACTCAGAAATTACAGGGATTCCCATGCTCCCCACCACTCACACCTCCAACAACATCCCACACAATCATTCCTCATCCGAGTGGTACAACACCCGCAATGGATATACACATCCTGGGGCCTTGCCACCGAGCATATACCACAGTTCACATCACAGACCACATTCTCTCCCACCCAGTTCTGCATGGTATAATCTCATGGAAAATGGCCTACATCTGTCGCCGCTTCGCCACTCAGGACAACCCCCAAAGTCCCAAAAAAGCCCGAGTATTTCAACTGCCCCTCCTGTCCCTGCCCCAAAAATGTCCAGTGGCCACCGGCTCCACCTCACTGCTACAATTTCTTCCATTGCTTGAATCACAATATGTCTACAACAGAACACCACCAAGTCCACTCTAGTCCACAGCTCCTCCCCCATCCTGAGGGGACTTGGAAGGTGATGTCCACTCCACCTCCAAGTGAGAGAGGGCTTATATTCCATGGATATAGTGGATGGGATTGTCTTGCCTTCAGCTGCAGGCCCTCTCCATTCCCTGGGATGGCTGTTGCCAATCGTCGTCTCCTTCCCAGGTTAACTGGATGAGTCCATTGAGCTATAGGGTAGGAGTTGCAGCTCCACTGAGATTCCTGGCACAGCTGGCACATAGGTGGGCCAGAGGATACAGTCTCTGGAAGTACACCTAAAAACTCCTGCATCACATCTAGGTTTGAGTAGAAGGGACTGATGGACCA
>JAQZBX010026793.1:0-28732 GCA_029593785.1 Cabassous unicinctus
ATAATGTCCTCCAGATTCATCCATGTTGCCATATGCTTTATGACTTCATTTCTTCTTACAGCTGCATAATATTCCATCGTGTGAATAGACCACAGTTTGTTTATCCATTCATCTTTTTGTGTCTGGCTTGCTTCACTCAACATAATGTCCTCCAGATTCATCCATGTTGCCATATGCTTTATGACTTCATTTCTTCTTACAGCTGCATAATATTCCATCGTGTGAATAGACCACAGTTTGTTTATCCATTCATCTGTTGAGGGACACCTGGATTGTTTCCAACTTTTGACAATGGTGAATAATGTTGCTATGAACATCGATGTACAGATGTCTGTTCGTGTCACTGCTCTCAGTTCTTCTGGGTATATACCCAGTAGTGGTATTGCCAGGTCACGTGGCAAGTCTATATTCAACTTCTTTAGGAACTGCCAAACAGTCCTCCATAGTGGTTGTACCATTCTGCATTCCCACCAACAATGAAGAAGTGTTCCTATCTCTCCACATCCTCTCCAACACTTGTAGTTCTCTGTCTTTTTAATAGTGGCCATTCTGATAGGTGTGAAATGATATCTCATTGTAGTTTTGATTTGCATTTCCCTAATCCTGAGTGATGTTGTGCATTTCTTCATGTGTTTTTTTGCCATTTGTATTTCTTCTTTGGAGAAATGTCTATTCAAGTCTTTTGCCCATTTTTTAATTGGGTCATTTGTCTTTTTACTGTTGAGTTGTAACATCTCTTTATATATCCTGGATATTAAACCCTTATCAGATATGTGATTTCCAAATATTTTTTCCCATTGAGTTGGCTGCCTTTTCACCCTTCTGACAAAGTCCTGTGAGGTACAAAAGTGTTTAATTTTGAGGAGGTCCCATTTATCTATTTTTTTCTTTTGTTGCACGTGCTTTGGGTGTAAAGTCCAAGAAACCACCACCTGCTACAAGGTCTTGAAGATGTTTCCCTACATTTTCTTCTAGTAGTTTTATGGTCCTGGCTTTTATATTTACATCTTTGATCCACTTTGAGTTGATTCTTGTATAGGGGGAGAGATAGGGGTCCACTTTCATTCTTTTGGTTATAGATATCCAGTTCTCCCAACACCATTTGTTGAAGAGACTGTTTTTCCCCATTAGTGTGGGCTTGGTAGGTTTGTCAAAAACCAGTTGACTGTATAGGTGAAGGTATATTTCTGGGTTCTCAATTCTTTTCCACTGATCGATGTGTCTATCTTTATGCAAGTAACTTGCTGTTTTGACCACTGTAGCTTTGTAATATGTTTCAAGGTCAGGCAGTGAAATTCCTCCCACATTGCTCTTCTTTTTTAGCATGCTTTTGGCTATTCGGGTGCACTTACCCTTCCAGATGAATTTGGTAATTGCCTTCTCTAATTCTGTAAAGTAAGCTGTTGGGATTTTGATTGGTATTGCATTGAATCTATAATTCAGTTTGGGCAAGATTGACATCTTCACGATATTTATTCTTCCAATCCATGAACACGGAATGTCTTTCCATTTGTTTAGTTCTTTTTTAATTTCTTTTAGCATTGTTTTGTAGCTTTCTGCATATAGGTCCTGTACTTCTTTGGTTAAATTAACTCCTAGGTATTTGAGTCTTTTAGTTGCTATTGAAAATGGAATTTTCCTCCTGATTTCCTCCTCAGGTTGTTCAGTACTAGTGTACAAAACCATTACTGATTTTTGCGTGTTGATCTTGTGTCCTGCCCTTTGCTGAACTCATTTATTAGTTCAAGTAGCTTTGTCGTGGATACTTCAGGATTTTCTAAGTACAGGATCATGTCATCGGCAAACAGTGAGAGTTTTACTTCCTCTTTTCCTATTTGGATGCCTTTAATTTTTTTGTCTTGTCTAATTGCCCTAGCTAGAACTTCTAGTACAATGTTGAATAACAATGGTGACACTGAGCATCCTTGTCTTGTTCCCAATCTTAGAGAGAAGGCTTTCAACCTTTCCACATTGAGTATGATGTTGGCTGTGGGTTTTTCATATATGCCTTTTATCATATTGAGGAATTTTCCTTTTATTCCTATCTTTTCAAGTATTTTTATCAAAAAAGGATGTTGAATTTTGTCGAATGCCTTTTCTGCATCTATTGAGATGATCATGTGTTTTTTTTCCTTCAGTTTGTTAACGTGGTGTATTACATTGATTGATTTTCTTATGTTGAACCAACCTTGCATACCAGTCCCAGTTGGTCATGATGTATAAGTCTTTTGATATGCTGTTGGATTCGATTTGCAAGTATTTTGTTGAGAATTTTTGCATCTATGTTCATTGGAGAGATTGGTCTGTAAGGGATTTGTTTCTTATTTGTATTTTGCCTGTTACACTTTTTATCACCAGAAAATACGCACGAGTTAAAGGAGGGTAAATGTACAGGGGGTTGTAGTTGTCTGTTTCAATTTTTCCCACTGCCTCTAGAAATAAAATTTGATATTCTTTAATTAGTAAATATTAACAGAATATTTTGTAGATATTGAGCATTTTATGGTGAATTGTCGACTCACATATATGTAAATAGTCATGTATTTTGCTAGTCTAAGAGTATTTAATCATAAAATCTTTTCTCAGCTTTTACTCAGGCCCATCTCTAATGAAAGTGCCAAAGATGTCAAAAAACCTTTGGCATCTGGTAGCAAAGACCCTTCAAATAGTCAAGGAAATAATGAAGATCAAGGAAGTAGTTCCTTTGAAACAAAGCCTGTAATTTTCATTTCTAGTACCCAACTTGTATATGTGGTTGCAGACCTAGACAAGCTTCAGGAGCAGGTAAGCATGTGTCCTAGAATCTAATGTTAAGTTCAACATTTTCACAGAAAGTAATATGTGCAAAAGAAATGGCACCATTTGGCATGATGGGGCTTATAATGAGGGGACCCAAGTTTACCTCAAGGGAGAACATCTTGTTCGTGTGGCCGTCTAGGTATTTCTTCAACTATCCAATGGCAGATAGTCTCCACTTAAGATATCTAAGAATGGGCTCTCTTCCTCTTTATGCTTAGCAGTCCGTTCTAGTATTTTATTAACGTGGAGCCTCTGCTTTTCACTAATGATGTTGTAAGTTCAGAGTAAGGTCATGCTCCACTTTATTTTTCATTTGCCCAACTTATTCTGCACAGGCATGATCTCTAGTGGGTTTGATTTTAATTCACTTACCCATATATTTTTTGATAACATTGAATCTTCAGCTACAGTTTGAAAGTGTTGAAGTGTTAGAACTTCTTCCTCTGTTTTCTATGTATAAGGCTCCATATGTTTTTTGCTTTGAACATTAAAAGAACTTTGTGAGATGAATTTAGTTTTTAACTCCTCTGACATAAAATTCTCCTTTGTTTAAGTTAAAGTATTTTATGGTGCTTGAACAAATAAAATAGTATGTTTTGAGTAAAAATATAGCTTTTATTGTGAACTTTTTTATATCATGGAGAGCCATAGAATAGAAAATGGTTTTTGCTTATTCTCTGTGCCTGTGAATAACCATTAAACTGTACTTTTTCCCCTGTTGTTGAATTCTTTTCTAGTGAAAGTACTAAGAATATTGATTTCCTCTCATGAAAATTACTCAAAGTGCTGGTTTTGGTTTTACCATTCGTTAAGATATTCTAGAGTTTTTAGATGCAAATAGAATTGTCTCTTCCTTTGATTTGTGAAAAACATTTGAATATATAAAGTACATATTTATTTCAGCTTCCAGAATTCTTGGAAACAATCAAGCCAAAACTTGAAATGGTTGGCTTTAAGAATTTTTCTTCCCTCTCAGGTAAAAACAAATCAACAATTCTTTTAATAAGAAATAATATAAATAATAATTTAAAATAAAATTTCAAAGACTAGGATATGTTTAAATTAACATTTCTTCTCTAGTTGTAAATCCTTGGATGCTTCTATGTTCTGTTCTCACTAAATGAGATCTCATGTTCAATTCTCGTAATTAGATTTTTTTTTTAATTTGGTAATTAGATTTGATTTATTGTAGTACATTCTCTGAGATATGAGAATATCTAAAATAAAATTTGCATCTGGACCTTAGACTGATTAAATGTCATCTTTATATCTCAACAGCAGCCCTTAAGGACTCCCAGATTTCTTTGTCAGCCTGTATGCCTTCTTTGAGTAACAAGATCATCCAACAATTAAGTGATTCTTGTTTCAGTTACTTGAAAAGTGCCCTGGAAATTCCAAGGCTTTACCGAAGAACAAACAAGGTCAGTGCCATTCACTAAAGAAAATTTTGAGATGGGGAAATATAAATTAGGAAGGCCAAGAGGAGTCACAAGAGGGAAGGAGTGGTTGAGGTAGAGACAGAAATAGGTTCCCAGGGTACCTGAAATAGACTTAGTCTGTCTCAATCAAAGAAATCTTATTTGTGACTTGCGAGAGACTCCCCAGGTGTCTCCGTCTCCACAGGTGGATGGTCAGGGGCTTGGGACCAACATAACTGATAGTTGGACTTATGCAGTATGGAATTTTCCTGGATTCTCTTGGCCTTAAAGAAAGATACTTTTTCAAAAGAAAGCATTTTAATAAAGTATTTTTTAAGTCTTATGCTTTTTTATCTTCATATCTTGTATTCAAACACAAATTTACCTTGTTCCCTTCATATTGTCATTGAAGGCACCTGCTTTCTCCTGAAAGCATGAGTTAAGAGTTAAAGAACCACATTAAAAATATTAGACATTTATAAGATATGAAAAATTGAGCACACACTGGTGTTCAAAATCAAATTCTCCTGTTTTCTCATGTATTAGAACAGTGATTTGGAGAATTCATTTTTATCAGATTTTTTCACCCTACCAAACTCTGATTTTCATGCATTTATTCACATTTTATCCTTGCTAGTTATCACACATAATTCTCCACCTGATTTTCTTTTTCCCCAGTCATAGAGTTGGATTTTAGTTTACTAACAAAAACTATTCTCAGGAACTGTGAAAATATTCTATGACATTGTGCTATTTAGAATATCTCTGGCATCCCTATAAGCTTACCTTGTTTAGGGCAAACCCATTCGTTTATATGCTAGGTGTGGGGACCATGTCCTCTCTTTGCATTATTCTTCCCATCTAATATGATGTTTTCGATGCAGTAAGTGCTTCTTTACAGATAAACTGGGATTTTATCTGTTCTCCTTTTCATTTTAAAATCTGAGACATGCAATAGAATTATAACTACCAGAAAGAGAACCTTGTCATGGAATTTGCTTTTTCTCTTCTGATTTTAAGCTCCCATTTGAAAATGGGAGAGAGAAACCTATTCTGTATTATAGACTACATTGTTTTTCTTTTGTTAATCTACGAACTTTCCCTTTATATTTAATTGGATGTTATAATGATATATTTATTGAATGCTTGAATTGTGAGACACACTGCTAAACCGTACACTCTTCTTATTCCTCATAATACACCTTATGAAGTAGGTACCTAGTAATCTTATTTACAAATGAAGAAAACAACACTAAGAAGGGTTAATAAATTATTTGCCCTAGATCCAACAGTGGTCCATTGACAAACAGCATTAGCATCTCCTGGTGGGAACTTGCTAGAAATGCAGAATCTCAGAACTCAGCCCTACCTTCTGAATCAAAACCTGTGGGGGGAGAGGGCAGGATGGAGATTTGTAGAAATCTCAAAACTAGTACATGAGTAGTATCCTTTTCACCTTGAGGTTTGGGTAGCTGTTATTCTCTTTAATTTTTTCTATGCTTATTTAACCCCTGCCAACATTATTACAGGAGGTTCCAACTAAAGCTTCCTCTTATGTGGACAGTGCTTTGAAGCCATTTTACCAGCTTCAGAGTGAACACAAGGATAAGCTCAAACAAGCAATAATTCAGCAATGGTTAGAAGAAGCTCTTTCTGAGAGCACTCATAAGTAAGTACTTAAAGGTAGGATATATAGGACTTTCTTAGAAAAGTTCTGAGGCAGAGTTCTCTACGACTATCAGAGCTGCATGTAGAGCAAGTAGTGAGAACGCCAAAGTTGTTCTTCATTGGGCAAGTCAGAGTATAGGGCACTCATTGCCTTTCCAACATCTGACTCAAGAATGCCCCATTTGTGTTGAAGATTAGGTGTGTTCTCTCCTTCTCCCTACGCTCAAGGCCCTTTGTGCCAGCTGTCTACCTGTGACTCCAACCAAACTGGTTGGTGTTGACAGTGTCCCTGTCAGCCCCAGGTCATGCACTGCTTCACTCGCTCTTCAGGCACATACTGTGCTCCCTCTGTGCATGGCTACCTTTTACATTTCCTAGTGCCATTTCCTTCAGGCATCATTCTCACAAGTCCAGTCATAGCTTTTCCTTTAATATCCTTTCTCTCCCCAGTCCAAAAATGGTGCTAAACATGCCAAAATATATGAAGTGAAAACATACATTTTAAAGTGTAATTTTAACCAGTAAAGAATCGGTATCTAAAACTCCTAAAATCCTTGAGTTCTGAGGTAATATAGTACTGGGTAGTTAAGACCCTATTTTTCTTACAATATTAAAAACATTAAATATTACCATGGCTGAATGTTTTATTGGAAATGAATGTTTATCTTAAACATCTTTTTTTAGCCCACCAAGCTAGTTACTGTGTTTAATGTTGTACATAAATGTCTCTGTTCTGTCTACCACTGAACTGAATGTGTCTTGGTCTCAAGGTACTATGAAACCGTGTCTGATGTACTGAACTCAGTGAAGAAAATGGAAGAGAGTCTGAAAAGACTAAAACAAGCTAGAAAAACAACTTCAACCAACCCTGTTGGCTCCAATGGTGGCATGAGTGATGATGACAAAATCAGGCTACAGTTGGCCTTAGATGTTGAGTACTTGGGAGAGCAGGTAATTGATCAGCCATCTTCAGTTCCGGTGATTCTGAAAATGAATTCTAAGGATCGAGCAACTACCTAATAGTTTGTATGAGCCAAGGTGCTGTTGAGGTGAATAAGAAATTGATTCCCCAGTTGTTAAGAAGAAAAGGGTCAGCACCTCAAAATACTTTAAAGATAAGGAATTTGTAGCTAGGAATTAGGAGAAAGAAAAAGAAAAATACTGAAAATTAAGTTTTTGAACTCTAATGAATTGACAGTTTGTGCTGTTGACATCTACTTTATTCACCAACACTTGTCATGAAACCCACTGAGATGTAAGCTCCAGGATGACAGACATACCTGCTATATGTAATTGATGCTATGTCCTATCTTTTGAAATAGTTATTGCTTTGGCTTATAATAACCAGAAAAATATTACCCCTCCTATGGTACTTGAGAAATCATCTAAGTGTAACTTCTTTGTACCTTTTCCTGGATTTTGTAGGTTTTCTATAAAACTCAGATTTTAGAATCATGGCATATGGTTGAATATTAATTATTAATGCAAGGTCTTTTCATTATCACTAAGGTGACTTCCTTGTATTAGTATCAAAACTTTATACTTAAACTGCTTAGGTTTTCCATCTAGCAATAGATTATCAAGGAAAGGACCTTTTGTTAGAGAAAACTAAGTGAAATCATAAAATTTCCATCACAAGATACTTGGTTTTCTAGCTGACTACAATATCTCTTTTACACATCAGAACCATCAATGAAAATCTAATTTTTTCCTGTTTTGAGGTGAATTTAGAGATACATCTTGACAAAATCCAATTGCTATGTTTCTTTATTTCACAAGTAAAACTTTAAAATCCTTTTACAAGCAAGAAAGTTTGTTATAGAAACAGGAAGAACAGATAAGCAAAAGAAAGGAAGGGAGGGACAGTGAAGTGGGTCAGGGAGGGGGTGGGAGGAAGGAAGAGAAAAGGCACTTCCCATAAACCCAGTCCCCAGAACTAACCATAAAAAGCTAACAATTACTTTGCTATATATCTTTCCAGATCTTTCTATGTATATGTGTGATTTTTGTTTATGATTTTTTTAAAAAAATGGGAACATACTATGCCTTGTCTTGGTTACCAAAATAATTGACAATTGTTGCTGTGCCAAAGTGTTTTCAGTTCATCAGATTCTGAGAAAGGTTGTTGACGTTATGTTAAGAGATTAAGAGCTAGAGCCAATACTTTTGTTTTAAAGTCTCCACTTAGAAATAGTTCATTTTGTTATTTCTTTTAGTTTGAATTTTCTTTTTTTTAAGTCCACAAGAGAGGCCTTTATCCTGATAAAAGTCTGATTTGATGGACTGAGATAAATTAACATTTGGGCTGCTTAGAATGCTAAGTGTTTGACCCTAGAAAAGTAGATTTCCCCTAAGTAAATCCTTTGCTCTACAGGAAAAAAATATATAAGTCTTTAGGGAAGGGTCTTTTTTTCTCGTATATTAGAGGGTGGGGATGGATTTTTTATTTTATTTTTTTGTAAAGGTCTTTTTTCACATTCAGCTTAAGTCACAGTAACATAATTCGTTCTCTAACGGCTTTTGCAGATTCAAAAGATGGGCTTGCAAACAAGTGACATAAAAAGCTTTCCAACTCTCTTGGAGCTTGTTGTTGCTGCCAAGGACCTGGCAACCATAGAACAGCCTTAAGCTTCCTGGAAGACCCTGAGGGGAGAGAAAAGTTGGACTTCCAGCCTAAAGGGAAGAATGTGGCTCTGTTCTCTTCCCAAGCCTATGTAGCAAAGCAGTGCTTCCAGCGTATCTACAGCAACAAGTCAATGCATCTTCTCTCAGCATATTTGGGTCTTCTTTCACCCAAAACAGAACACTAAAGCCTTTTTCCATTGTATGGAAGATAGTTTTTAAGGCATTTAAAACTTTCTACTATAGTTCACAAAGCAAATTATTTTATTTTTATTGTAAATTTTAGTGTGAAAGAGTTGGTTTCTAAAACATTAAAGTATATATATGAATATAAAAAGTTGTCTCCCTGATCCTGCAGTTTGAAGAGACTACTGTGGTGTTACCACAGTTTATTGTATGGAAATGCCTTCCTCTGAGATGAAAATAACTGTAAATGTACTGACTTTCTAAAGAGGCTGGGAAACAGGGGCCCTCCATTGTGGCATAGGTATGTGAGAACAGTGCTTCTGATCATGCTCATGACCTGGACCTCTGTCAGGAGCTAGAATCAGTAGGAAAGAATTTATTTCCTGAATAAAAGAAATATCTGCCAAGAGTGTGTGTACCTTTTATTTGTAAATTCAGCACAAGTTAAATACTCGCTCAATACCTGTTTCCTTGCAGGAAAACGTCTCTTTGGAGCACCTATTTGAAGGCTCCTATCCATCATGGCCTCCCCTTAGGCCTGTGGGAGTGCTGCTCAGTGGAAGAAAAATAAATGCACTTTCCATATAGGTCACTAGGTCCCATATATATAGGTGGAACATCCTGATAAGCGTTAGAAACATTGAAAAGAAGTGGAAACATTTTAGTTGTTTCACTAACTCACACTCCTTACCCTAGTTTAGAATATTGTAACCCGTCTTGTTCTTAGCTGTGGCAACTGCAGAGAGAGAGTCCCTTGATTAATGAAAGAGAGTCTTTTTATTCCTCTGTTCTTTGCATTTTTTTTGCATCTCAACCTCTTATTCTTTGTTCAAAGGTGAGCTGTAAGGAGAAGAAGGAAAAGAAGAAATAAATGCTTGGGAATTACGAAAACAGACCCTGGAGTAAGCAGGATTTACTTTTTTTTTTTTTAATTTGGTAATGAGGTAGGCCTAGAGAGGTAAGAGGAAGCAGTGAAAGAAACACTTGTAGAAGCTGTGTAGGGCGCACTTAGTGCTTTCACTGTCACCTCAGCGCCTATGACCAACCAGGTGGCTACTACTTTGATTCCAGATGATGGAGCATAGCATTCTCTGCTTTTTTCTACTCTCTGTAGAAAGCACGTCCTCTGGTCTTGTCCCTAGATGTATATGTGTCTTATTCTGGAGTATAGTACTAAGCAGCCCATTAAAGTTGTGTCAGTCTGAGCAGAGAAGCAGAACCATATGAGTGATTTAGAATAAGGGATTAATTAGAAGATTTGACCTCCCTCAGTTGTGGGAGCGGGCTGAATAGTCTACATTAGGCTGTTGCTTCTTTTTATGGTCCTAGGTTGGCAGGCAGGTAAGAAAGATGGATGTGAAGTGGGAGAACAACGATGAACTGAAAAAAAGAAGCTGCTGCTGTCTTAAGTCCATGTCCTGAATTTAAACTCTGACTTGTTCATAAACAAGCATCTTGGTTAGTATTTTGTGCACTTTGAATTCTTACTTGCAAGTGGTCATGTTTCTTATTAAGGGGATGATACTGTACTAATACCTAACTCTGGGCCACAACAGAATAATCTGCCACAAATGTTTAAAGAATTCGCCTCCAATGCTTTTCTTCCTCTAGAAGGAGGACCTTGTAGCCTATAGCAGTGGAGGGAATGTATTTCTGCCTATTTGGTTGCTTTATCCCATGAAGTGGAAAGGCTCAACACTGGAAGAAGGGAAAAGGCAATGCAGGATTTTCAACTGTGGCTCTAACAGAAGCAGAAGGGAGGTGTGGAAGGACCAGCTCTGGAGGTTGGCAACTGAAACAGGCCTCTAGGCCCTTGCTATTCAGACTGGACCACCCGCAGCAGTGTCACCTGGGAGGTTGTTGGCAATGTTACTTGTTTGTTTTTTTTCATATTCAACAAATCTCTATTTTGAAACATTACGATTAGTTTTCCAATTTTTCAATAATGTAAACATACCAGTATTGCACATCCTGGCATGTACATTTTTTTTTTTTTTAAAGCTACTTAGATTGCATAAATGTTACACAAAAAATATAGGGATTCCCATATGTCCCACTTCCCACACCTCCCACAACCTCCCACATAAACATCCTTCATTAGTGTGGCACATTCATTGCAATTGATAAACACATCCTGGGGCTTTGCCATTAAGCATGGACCATAGTTCACATTGTAGTCTACACTCTCTCCCACACAGTTCTGCATGTTGTGTGATGATATAAAATGGCCTGCGTCTGTCGTTGCAATGTCACTCAAGACGATTCCCAAGTCTCGAAAAAGCCCCCATATTACAACTGTTTTTCCCTCTCCCTGCCTCCAGAGGCTCCCGTGGCCACTGGCTCCACATCAGTGTTGTAATTTCTTCCATTGCTAGAATCACAATATTTATGTAGTAGAATACCAGTAAGTTCACTCTAGTCCATAGCTCTTCCCTCAATCCTGAGGATTCTAGGATGGTGACGTCCACTCCACCTCCAATTGAAAGGGGGCTTATATCCCATGGGGAAGATGGATGGGACTGTCCTGCCTGCAGGAGCAGACTTTCTCTGTTCCCTGGGATGGCCATTTTATTTCTCAGCCCCACCCCAACATAACTGAATCAGAAGCTTCATTCTTTAAATGACAATGCTGCTCTTCCATGGGCCACTCTTTGAGAAGCAAGTCCCTAAGGCATTTACCCTCCTGTATGGCAGATTCCTAGCCCTTGCTCAGCTGTTAGTGGGATAACCTAAAAAGTTGTGACTGAATTTTACCAAGCCATGAGAGGGATCCAGCTATCCCTCAGATACACTTTGAACATTGGCAAGACTTGTCTGATGCTAGAAAATATATGAAAGATTGTAAGATTTCTGTCAAGTTTGAGATTCTTTAAATCTAGTCAGGAAGACATTGACGTTTCTTAAGAGCAAAGGAAATGCAAAATCCAATCTAAGCCTGGTGGGAGATGCACCCCTGGATGAACACACAGAAGAATTAAGAAACTTGAATGCAGGGATGTGGGCTGTATGACCCCCACTCGGAAAGTTATGGAGTCATTGACATTTCAATACACCAAGAGTTTATGAATCTCATTAGAATTGTCCAGAACATCCCTGATCATTTTGCAGCTTTAAAAATTAAGTGAGATGATATTTAAATAATCTACTATCCAAAACCTTTTGTTATCAGAATTATTTAAGTTTTAGAAAGGTAAAGTGTCTATCCTGCAGGTATATAACATTCCCAGGGGGCTCCAGGACAATACCTTTAATCAAACACATAAATCTTTATGCAGCCAAACTTAACTAATATTCACACTATAAAGATTTTAGATTTTAAATAGCCTCATTTCTGTTCAGATGGAGTTTGGTACTAAATGAATAACCAAAAATAAACTCAGTTTTCTAAACTGAGTAAGAGCTTTGGGATCAAATTAATTTCCTTGCTGGACTATGAGAAGTATCACCCTGCACATAGCTCTAGGTCTCTTGCCCAGCCAAAAATCTTTGAAAGTACTTTCACTTGCTAAATAATTGCCTTATCTAATTGATCAGGCCTTTCAACCCCAAGAAGACTTAGAATTTCATGAAGAAATGTTTAAGAGAATCAATAGTGATAGCATTTTTGCATTAAATAATCTGAAAGTTTGCATCTTTGTAATGATTTGAGAGATGTAGTCCTATCTAACTTTCCATTTGTAACTCTGCACATAAAAAATACTTTGACCACAGAAGACCATTGGCAACATTATACTCGTAGAAACTGGCAGAAGCTGAAGCAACCTGCTAAGTAGAGGAACTTAGTCTATTGCTAGACGTATTTTTAAAGTAAAGTAAAATCCAAATGTTCTGTTCCTTCAGCTGCAGCATGTCAACTCTGTCTCGTGTTTGGAACAACTTCAAAACTACTATTATTTATGTGTTAAGATGACATTACAGGCAGTGATTCCAGGAATCACTGAAAGCAGGGATGACTCTTGTTTGGTTCAGTACTGGAGCATGAAGTCTGGGCTCAATCAACACCTCACTAGTATTTGTTAAAGAAGGTATGTGCTGGGGGTGAATCAAAAAGCAGCTACAGATTCAATAAGCACATACTTGGACCATTTTTTCACTTGCAGTTGTTTTAGGAGTTAGAGAAACACTGCCACAGTTATATTTCTGATTATAAGATGTGTCATCCACCCGAGAGCTTACAACAAATAATGGAGCCTATCTGTTGTGGCTACTGCCCCTTCTAGAAACTGATGTTTGGAGTTGAGATTGTGTGCACCATTTAAAGCAGTGCTTTCTAAACTTTAAAGTGGGTGTCCTGTAAAAAATGCAGGTTCCTGTTTGGTAGGTATGGGGCAGGACCTGAGAGACTGCATTTCTAAAAAGCTTCCAGGAAAAGCTGATACTGCTGGTCCAAGGACCACACTTTGAGTAGCAAGACTTTAAAGCCCTGCTACTCCCTGCACTTCCAGTTCTCCCAAGAGACTTGGCATCCAATTGCAATTTCAAACACACCCAAACTGGAGAGTACGTATGCTAGGCCTCTACCCTCCACTGGCCCTTCTAGAACAGAACAAATCAGGGAGTGAATGCTGAGAGTGGAATGGAAAGGTAAACCCAAATAGAAATGGTGATAGGTGAATTATGATGAAAGAACCATTGGGGCCATTGGTGTGAACAGAATCCCTAATACTGTGAGAACAAAGGGAATTGTGATCCCCACTTACAATTCATTAAAATACTTTGGTGAGGGAGCAGGATCCTGGGACTGCAGTACCCAACATAAAAAAGCAAAATATAATTGCTGAGTTATACTGATCCCCCTCAGAAGTGGATGTTGACCATGCTGACTGTTTCTGGGGGTTTCTGGGGAATGTACGTGCCTTGCTCAGGTTTATTGCTCTTTGTAAGGAGATGACAGGCCACGTAAATTAGGGCTGCAGAGCATCCTTCCCTAATGGTCCATGTTCCAGGGGCTCCTTGTTCAGGCCAGAATGCAGGAGTTGACCTGAGCAAAGGGAGAGGGAAGTAGGAGAGATGAGGGCTGCCAGGACCTAAAAGGATCCATCATCAGAAATATTCCTCTTTTCCTTTAAAAATGAGATAGGTGGATACCAAAGGGACTGAAAAGTTGAGGCCCTACCCAGAAGATTCCCTGGGACATTTCACCACCTCCTGCTCCCCAAGTACCAGCCCAGGCCTCGTATGGTCTTCTTGAACAAGAAACTTGGGGCCTCAGTGCCTTGAAAACCATAACTAAAGGCAAGTATTTTTTCAAGGAGCCTGGAACATGGGGGATCAGCCTTGAAAGATCCCTGATGATGAAGTCATGAAGCTGTGTCTGAGTCAAGCTTTTTCCCAGGTGTGCCTCTCCATTGCTATTGTACCTCCAGGACTTCTGGACAAGGTGTTCATTATCCCTTTTGTGTACTGAGTACCATTGACATAACAGTGCTTATTATTCATTTGTTCATACAAGCATTTCCCATTTTACAAATGTGGGCAGTAAGGCCTAGAGAAGCTACGCAATGTGCTCCAGGTCACACAGCTAGTAAGTGGCAATGCTGGGATTCAAGACCGTCTCTGGAACCCAACCACCACGCCATGCTGCTTTACATGTGCCTGGCCGTGTCAGAGCAGGAGGACATAAGCCTTTCAGACTGGTTCACACCCACCATGGTGGGAAGGACCAGCTGCCCGCCTTGACATTGAAGCTCAGGAGATGTGTTAGAGAGAGACCCTTGGGAATATGAGACGAGAAGCTGAGTATCTTCATAAACCTTGACCTTATAGTTGAAGGACATTGACATTGTTTTCTGCACTGACTTGGACCTTGTCTGAGTTGGGGAGAAGCAGACTTCCTCCACCTGTCCCCAAGGCTCTGTTTCAGAATCCCATCCCCTGAGAGCAAGCTACCTTTTGGGCTCAGTCTGAGATGGGGGGCAAGGCATGGGAGAAACAGACAGCACAGTTCCCTTACCAGCAGAACACTGACATTTCTTTGGCTTAAGCCAATGAAGTCACAACAATGAAAGAACTTTGTAAACTTTGAAACCACCCACCTCACCTTCCACCCCTGGGCACTCCCTAGCTCTCTTCCCTGTTGCATTTTCCTTCTTGGCTCTTACCAGTCGTAACACATTACATACATTATTAATTTCAATACTTATGGAAGGGAGGGAGGGAAGAAGGAAGGGAGATAAAGTAGTTTGCCTACATGAGGAAGCATCTCCATTGCTATTAGGGAACAGCTCTGGACCTGCTGGGTACCCACCACCTCACCAGGCTTTGCCCAAGATTTAGAACATGTAGGTTATCACACCCAGGGGGAACTAGAGGAGACACTCAACAGATAACAAGTAATTGGCAAATATTTACTTATGAATATTTATTTCTCTGCCTTTTGCTCTCCTTACACAATATAAGCAATGTTGTGAT
Source organism: Cabassous unicinctus (assembly GCA_029593785.1). Lineage (NCBI taxonomy): Eukaryota > Metazoa > Chordata > Mammalia > Cingulata > Chlamyphoridae > Cabassous > Cabassous unicinctus. The sequence continues at coordinate 15,105 of JAQZBX010026793.1, forward strand.
TCTGTCACCAGTACTGAGAAGTACCCAGTTCCTTTTTCAGTTGTCAAGTGTGGAGTGTCCCACGTAACCCATCTGTCCATCACACAGATGATCATAATTCTTATGAATAGATGTGTCCAGAGAAATGCATCACCTAAAACTCCTCCTACATGACTGATGAGGCCTGGCCCAGGCCTTCCATGGAAATTCCATCCCAAATATGACTCGAAGTCCTCAAAAGCAATTTCATTTATATAGTCTGTCAGCTAAATTACGTACATCTGTTATTCTGCTAAGCAAAAGATATCATTTTTATTCTTTATTGTTGCAGGACCTTTTTTTTAATTAGGCAAGTCATAATCAACCATGGTATTACATTCTAACATGAATCCAGATGCTTGTGTTTTTCAAAATGAATTTTTCAAAAATCACAAACAGCACATGAAAGAAAAACTAAAGTATGGTGGAGACGACATACAGGTTCTAGTCTCACATTTCAATACCCTAAATATGAACCCAAAGTGTGAAAAATTTAGACGTTAATTTTGAAACCAAATTTCTGATCCCAATTTAAAAGGAAACACTGCTGGTTTCAAAAATAAGTTACTCTTTCTAGAACAGTAGCCCTGTGCTAAACACTGCCTCTTGTTTCCCCACCCCTTTTATCCAAAGTGAAAGTAACAGCCTTAGGAAGCCTGTTTGGGCCCCCACAGGTTGCTGCTGCTCATTATACACAGCACTCACATCTACCAAGGAAAAATTTCTTTCCAGCTCAACGCTGACTAATCAGAAGAAAAAGTGGAAAACCAGTGGTGACAAATTAGTGTGGCTATCTGCTGATGACCCTCTCTCAGCATGATGGCCCAAGTCTCCAAATGGCACAGGGAAATGAGGCTCCGTGGCGCCCATGCGTGGAGGCTCGGTTGGGCTCATGCTCTGTTCAGCGGCTGGGTCACACGGCCCAGGAAATGGAAGGCAGCCGATTCTTGCTCAAACACGGCGAACAGGAATGGCCTGTTGAGATTCACCTCCAAGAGCTCGGCCTCCTCGGGCTGCTGGGTGGACTCCGTGGGCTGCTTTCCCTCCTCAGCTCTCAGTTCAAAAAGAAGGCTATTCAGCACCTGCGAAATGCCAGACCTTAGGGGCTCTCCTTCCACAGGAGGGACAGGGGCTTGACGGGGTCTAGGGGTGGAGGTGAGGGACGTGGCGGACCAGAGGCATAGGAAGGGTCATAATAGGGGTGCAGTGCCTAGGAGGACATCTCCAGCTCATGTGACCACCCCTCCCTTAAGGGCTGTTCAAACCCTCCCACCTCCACCTTCCATCCTATTGTCCTTGGCAGAACCAATTGCTTCCTCCGTGGTAGCTTCCCAGTACTCCCAGTATTTGGTTCAGTCTGCTCATTTTGCCCAGAGGTCTCTAAAGACAGGACCCTGAGTGACTCACTTTTCTCCCCAGCACCTAGCACAGTGCCGAGATGTTCCCAGGTGCTGGGTGAGTAGTGGCACAGGGGCACTGCTGGGTGGCAGTGTGCAAGGCGTGTCTACTGCCGAGTATTTCCCTGGAGCAAGGAGCTGTACCATGGGCCCGGACTAGGGCAAGGAGAGTGAGGCACCCAGAGGTGCCAAATTTAAGGAGGCCGCTCTCCTCAGCCTTGTCCCAACTCTGCTGTGGGATCTAGGGAGGACTCCAGAGACAAGGCCAGTCTGGGCAGAGCCAGGGAGCACACACAGGTGGGGGAGAGGAGGGGCTCAGTGCCCTCCCTGGGTCCCTGACGAGCCCCAGAGACCTCTGGTCCCTTCTCTCCCTCCCCTAGAGCACAGCCCCTGGGCCACACCCTCCTCTCCTTCCTGCCCCTGCCAGCCCCCTCTCCCAGCTTGCTCTGTGTCCATCCCATTCTATTCTGTCCCGCTCCCCCTCACCTCCCCACAAACACACAGAATCAGCATCAGGCAGAGCCACGGGCCCTGCACGCTACCTTTCCAACTCTGAGGTTGGCATCGCTTATTTTGCTCAAGTTGGCCTCAGTGCCCAGCAGGGTGGGCAGCTTGGCCTGGGCGAGCAGGTCCTGCAGGTCATGGGTGTCTTCCAGCACCAGCTGCGGCATGGTCAGGCGCACAGCCCTGGAGAGAGGACACACAATGAGGAGGTCCCTTGGGGGGGTCCTGCAGTGGGGCTCCAGGTCCCGGGGGGTGCCGAGCTGGCCTGACAATGAGGGTCAATGAGGACCCTGGGAATCAGATGGCACATGTGCTCCTTGCACATGTCTCTCCTTATGGGGACATTTTGCCCACCTTGCCGAGCTAGGTTGTCCTATCTTGAGAATAATTTCACCAACTAATACAACTTAAAAAAAATCTTCATAGGAAGCGGATGTGGCTCAAGCTATTGGGCTCCCGTCTACCATATAGGAGGTCCAGGGTTCGATTCCTGGGGCCTCCTGGTGAAGGTGAACTGGCCCATGCAGAGAACTGGCCCATGCAGGAGAGCTGGTGCAAGAAAAAGAGACACAGAGGAGAGACAATAAGAGACGCAGCAGACCAGGGAGCTGAGGTGGTGCAAGAGAATGAGCACCTCTCTCCACTCTGGAAGGTCCCAGGATCGATTCCTGGTGCCGCCTAAAAGAGAAGACAAGCAGATACAGAAGAACACACAGAGAGCAGACAGCAAGTGCAAAACAACGGGGGGTGGGGTAGGGTCGGGGCGGGTGATAAATAAATCTTTAAAAAAAATCTTCTTGTTATTTGAAATATGAGAAGGACGTACAAAATTTAACAGTGACTGGCTGTGAATAATTGTCTGCTCTTTGTTCTATTCTGTTTTCAGGTTGGTTCTGTGGAGGGCATATTATTTAGGTAATTTTAAAAAGTGCTATTCTCTAAACTAATATATTATGTCTTGCTCTCTTCCAGTGGTTTTCTGCCCTTGATTGAGAGACACCCATGACAAGGAAAGCGGCAGGGAGGAACCCACAAAATTAGCCACCACGCTGTGCTCCTCACACACATCTGCCCATTTGCCTTCGTATAGAACAACCTGCCTCTTCCTTTCCTTGGCAACCCTGAGAACTATGGATGTTTACAGCAGCACAAACCTTTAAAATAAAGAGTTGACATCAGGAGGCATCTGTGCACCCTGATGAGGTGTTCTTTCAGGTCCAACTTGGCAGCAGATAAATGAGCCCCACTGATCTGGCCCTGAGACCTAAGATTCCCGCTGTTTCTATTGAGGGAGAGTTGCTTTATTTTGGTCACAAAAGGGGAAAGGAACTGAGTTCAACCAGAGCTCTGTGAGAAAGCCCCACCCCCAGACCTCCCTTCTGGAAAATCCATCACCAAAAGGTTCTCAGAACGCTGCAGGTTGTGGGGTGGGCATGTGTGTGGAGGGTCTAAGATGTGCCCCGCTCAGAGGGCAGAGTGAAGTGTTTTCTCTCCCTCAGAAACAGGTGGGTAAATATAAGCAGGAAAATGAATTTGCTATATCTGCATCGAGAGATGATAAATGGAGAGATGGATGGATGGACGGACCTTCTGCTCCAGAAGAGCAGTGGTAGTGTGTGTGTCAACTCTCGGGGCCACCCCGGAGAGCCCAAGAGCCCTTCCCTGCCCCGTGCCCTATGCTCCGTAAATTCTTGGCACATTTGCCCAGCCCTTGCCCCCTCCATCATCCCCAGCAGAAGGACTGGAGCAGCTCTCCCACTTCCCAGGAACAGACACGGGGGTGCGAGGGAGTATCCCGGGAGCTGTACCGGAGAGGCAGATTCTTCATCCTGCCCAGGAAGTCATACTGGAAAGTGAGGGACTCGACCTTCTCCAGGTCCGAGCCGCTCCGAGGCTGGATCAGCAGCAGCCAGGCGTTCCCGCTGAAGGGTACGCGGGTCACAGAGAAGTTGTTCTTGGCATCGTCCCAGTGCTGGAAGGTGCCAGTTCCCGAGAGCATGGGGACAGACACTGAGACGGAGTTGTCCACCCAGAACTCCTGGGGCTCTGACAGCAGGGTGAATCCCTTCATCTTTCCTGAAACCCAGAAAGGAGACAGAATGCAGGAGTCAGCCCGAGGCCAGGGACAAGGGGTGGCCTTAGCAGACGCAAGGGTAGCTGGAGGGGGCAGGGGAAGATGGGGAGGGGTTGGACTTAGAGCTGACTCTCCAACAGGTAAATTCTGACTGTCAACTCCTCGGTCCCCCAGTGAGAAAAACAGGACCTTCTGATGAGGGCTTATCCCAGGCCCCTCTCCATTTGCCACGGGACAAAGCTTCCCCAGGCTCAGAGCCCCAGGTGCACTGCCTCCTCCAAAATCTAGCAGTTTCGAATTCATTAAAATAACAAGAATAACTGCCATTTGTTGACAACTTAGTAGGTGCCAGGCACGAAACCTGAGAGTTGACATCTACCTTACATGCACAAAGGAAACCATGGCTCAGGAGAATTTAAGGAACTTACCCAGCTAGTAGTTGACCAGATAAATTCAAACCCAGATGATTCCCAAAGCCAAAGCCTATGTTTTGCCACACTCATTTTTTTTTTTTAACTTTTTAAAATTTTTTATTGTGATAGTATATATACCACATAAAATCTCCCATTTTACCCACTTTCAAGCATCAATTCTGTGGCATCAATTACTTTCACAATGTTGTGCTACCATCACCCCCAACCATTACCAAAACTTTTTCATCACCCCAAATAGAAAATCTGTACCCATCAAGCAATAATTCCCCTTTTGTTCCTCCCCTTTCCCCCCATGGAAACCTGTAATCCACTCTCTGGCTACATGTATTTCTGTTTCACCCAATGTGATGTCTTCAAGTTCCTCCACGTTGTGGCATGTACCAGAACGTCATTCTTTTATAAGGCTGAATAGCACTCCATTGTGTATGTATGTACATTTTGTTTATCCAGCCATCTGTTGACAAACACTTGGGTCACTTCCACCTTTTGGAGATTGTGAATAGTATAGTGCCGCTGTGAGCACTGGTGTGCCCCCACTCACTTTCAATCCGAGTCCAGTGCCAGCTGTGACAGAGACTGCTGCTTGTCCTCCAATCTCCATTTGCCCTCTCTCATAGTCATAGAATGTATGTCCAGGCACATGGTCTCCAAAAATAAAAAAGTGCATTTCTCAGCATCCCTGTTGCTAGGGGCAGACACCCAGCTTAGTTGTGGCCACTGGGATTTGAGAGGAAATGATACATGCAACTTCCACGTGGGTCCTTAAAGGGGAGGGGTAAAGCCCTGTCTTTCACCCATCCCCCTGGCCAGACTGTGGGCATGGAGGTGAACTAGGATGGAAGAACAAGGAGACAAAAAGCCTGAACCCTTCTCAAGGTGGAGGAGCAGAGCTGCCATCCGGTTCAGGCAGTGATGGTAGAATAAATGAGCTGTCTTGGAGTCATCACCATCTATAAGTCTATTACAGCAGCCAAACCTCTATCCTAATGGGTACCCTAGCACAGTCTCCCTGTACAGGGCTCTTGATCCGCTCGAAAGTTCCATTCTGTGTTTCTAGGACAATAAGACGAAGGTGAGTATAGGTCATCATAGACGGGCCTCCTGTGTACATGACACTTGGGAGTGTGAATAGAGGTGGCTTAAAATAAAGGCAGGTCTTTCTTTTTACTGAATCAGAGGTCTCCAAAGTAAAAAGGGGGCAGAGAAGCTGGAAGGGTATTATTCCTGGTAGAAAGGGGCGACCAGATTTTGTGAGAAGAGAGTGGCAGACCCAGTCTGTCCCTTGTTCTCAGTGATCTGAGCATTTTGGTCACTGACAAGGGCAGCTCCAAGAGGGCTGAGCCTGCAAGATGTGCTGTCTGTCCTCCCACGCTCCCTCAGCAGGGATTTGAGCCTGTCCAAGAGGGCCTGGAGGGGCGGGGGGGGTGGGGGGCTTTTTCGTTTGAAGGACGAAATTGTTTTCCTCCAACAAAGCTGTTTGTACTCAGCAAAAAAGGGATGCTGCCTCGAAAAACATGTCCGTATCTGAAAGAGAGGTGGCTGTCCTCTCTGCTCATCTGAAAAGTACAAATCATGCTTAAAACCCTGATAAAGGTTAAGTAAATCTCTAAAGGTTAAGTCAACTGATGAAATGGAGCCTGCGGGGGCCAGTCCCCTGAGCTGAGGACGGCAGCCAGTGCCGGGCAAAGGGCGCCCCTGGGGCTCATCGGCAACCAGATGCTTGAGACTGTTCTAGTTAGAAACGTCCACCTACTCACCGAGGCCATTTGAATACGACATTATCGCTCATGGAGAACTTAAAGTGCTCAAGAGGGCATGCTAATTTCCTAAATGGACAAACTAGTAGGCAGCAAATGGATTTGTGTGTGCATTTGAGAGAAGCGGAAACAAGGAAAGGTTCAAAGGCTGATAGAGGTCACGAGATGGGAAAGTGGCTTTTTTCCCTACATCTTCTCTTTTTTTCCCCTTCTTTCCAGCTCTACAGTCTGAACCATACGTTCTGGCATCTTTCCAAAAGGAGGCTCCATTGCTGTGCTCAGTGGCCTTTGCTCCTCTGTGAACATCTACCTGGGGTCCCTCTTAGTGCCAAGGGGCAGTGCCCATGGGTGCCCCCGCCACTCCTCACAAAGGGTATAGCCACCCTGAGATCTGGGCTGAACTCTGCTCCCGTCACCTGTCAGTCAGGCTGGGATATGAGCGATACCCATGGCTCTCATTGCTTACCTTTACCCAGACACGGCCTAGGAAGTCTTTTTCCTCTTTCTTATTTTATAGTGACTCCAAGGACTTTATAATACTAAGAAAATGATCATGCTCTAGTTAACTCTTTCTGTCTTCACAGTTCTATCTTTCAACTTCTTCCTTATCTCTTTGACCCCCACAAGATGGTGCATCTCTTTGACTGAACCTCATCAATATCTTACAAATGTATCTCTCCCCCAATCTCACCCCATGAATTCACAGGTGCATGTTTCCCAACACAGTTTGCCTGAACTATTGCATCACCTTCCAACCACCCTCCCTGCCTCCAGTCAACACAACACAGGCCACCAGGATGACCTCTGAGCATGCAAAAACCTACCCAGCAATTAATTCCAACCTTCCTAGCATGATGTTCTGTCTCTCAGAAGCTGGCCCCGACCTGACTTTCCAATGCTCCTGCCACTGGTCCCATGTTCTCATTTTATGCTATGGCCTAACCAAGCCGCCTCTCTGTTCTCTATCCTGAACCCCAGTGCCTTTGCTCATGACATTCTTGCTGCCTGGGATGTCTGTCCTCTTTGTCACAGCCCTGCTGCCCTTACCCACCTCTTGATTTATTCCCAACCTACGGTCATCCTTCGCTCCTCATATGGCTTTTAATGTTTCACGAATACCTTTCCTAGAGCACTTTCACTTGCAGCATTTGATTTTTTGCCCCCTTGTCCTAGCTCCTCATTTGAACTTAAACAGGGAGCTTGGGTCAGGGCCTGTGGATTATTCCTACCGGCCTCCTCCATGGTTCCTGTTCACAGTCTTGCAAGTAGTAATTTCTCAATAATCTTGTATTAAATGAAGGAATAATCTTTGTAGTAGGGGTTTTTTTTGTAATACCTCCTCCCGATATGAAAGGTATTTAAGCAAGCAAATTAGTTATCTCAACCTGGAACAGGGACTCAAGTCCGCATTCTTCTTAAGGGACATGGACCCTTCTTTGCTAAGCAGGAGCCATGCGATTGATGTGAGTGTGAATCCCAAGAATGCCCATTTGTGGCTGTGTGGCCTTACACAAGTCACTTTGTTTTTCTGAACCTCTGTCGCCTCACCAGTTAATAAATTCAGTAATACTCCTTACTGCATTAAAAAGGGGGTTAAGTAATGAAAGTGGAAGTCTGTACCACAGTAGCTGGCACACAGTAGGGCAGTCAGTGGTTACCCAAGGAGTCAAGTGGGGCAGCCCCTTCTCTTTGAGGCTGGCCACCAGTTACGCCTTCACACCCACCACTCTGATCCCTGTCCCTGCTTAACTCAACTGAAGCACCGATTGCCAACTCTGTGAAGACAGAGAATTGCCACCCCTGGGCACCAGCCCAGGGCCAGAGCCACCCTGAAGGGTTTGGCCTTACCTCGGAAGTGCACGTAGGTGTTGAAGAGCAGGGTGCTCTCTGGGCTGACCCCTGTCAGAGGGGCGTTCATTTTCCACCCTGTCACAGCCTGGACAAACCTGTTGATCTTCTCGGCAGCGAGCTCCGGGTCTGTGGACAAGTCTAGGGAGCGTGGGAGGGTGACAGGGGCAAAGGGAGCCAGACCCTGCACAAAAGGCCGCTGCAGACGCAGGCTGGGGGCCGTGAATAGGCCCACCACTGTGGACAGGAGGAGCTGGGAGTGGCCACTCACGCCACCCTGGGCGACCAGCAGGCCTTGGATGATCTGCAGGGCAGAGAGGACCTTGTGGCCATCTAACCGGGAGGTGCAGCTCTGATCCTGCCCAGGGACACCCAGGAACGCCTGCAATCTGTCGGCCGTGGGGTCCAAGGCACCCAGGTAGAAAGAGGTCAGGGTGCCAAAGAGAGCCATTGGAGAGAGCAGGATGGCTCCACGGGTCGTGCTGCCTGTCTCCTTCAGCATCTTGTACATGTGGAAGCCTAGAAAGTTGAGAAGCATCCCGACCCTCACGGCCCTCTTCTTGTCTTCTTCCTCCAGCTTCTCAACCGCCAAGACCAACTGGTCTCTCAGGGCTTCCTCATCCACAGGGGACATCTTGGCCCCGCCTTGGATTGGGATCGGCTTGAAGGTCGTGTCTTCGGGTATCTCCATGTTGGGTTTCTCCAGTTTGTCACATTCACTCTTGCTAAAGGTGAGGAGGTGGAAGGGGTGGATGTAAACCCGGTCACTGGCTGCCAGGGAAGCCCAGGCCAGGAGGCAAAGCACGGCGACCCCCCGTCTCATGCCGGCAGGAGCCATCTCCGATGGCTGCACCCGCTCTTGCGGACCCTGAAACATCATTTTGTGAAGGGTGATTATTAAATGATTATTAAGTGCCCTCTAGCCAGGCTGTTAGTTTCCCAATTTTCACTGCAACCATTTAGGCCAGGAGAAATTCATCCACTTCTTTAAATAACGAAGAGAACAAATGGATTTAAAACTCCCTGGGAAGGAAGCAGATGTGGCTCAAGCGATTGAGCTCCTGCCTACTACACAGGGGGTCCCAGGTTTGGTTCCCAGTACATTCTAAAGAAGATGAGCAAGATAGCAAGCTGATGCAACAAAATGATGCAACAAAAAGACACAAGGAGGAAAACACAATGAGAGACACAACAGTGTAGGAAGCAGAGGTGGCTCAAGTGGTTAGGAGCCTCTCTCCACATGGGAAGTCCTGGGTTCAGTTCTGGTGCCTCCTAAAAAGAAGATGAGCACACAACGAACAGACACAGCAAGTGCAAAGCCATGGGGGAGGAGGGAATAAATAAATAAAATAAATCTTAAAAAAAAAAGAAGAAGAAGAAACAATCCATGGGAGAAAAATAAATAAATAAGATTAAAAAAGAAAAACAAAAAAATCTCTATGGGAAATATCTACATGATCCAAAGGAAAACTCACATTCCTATTCCTGTAATTCTCCCCCCAGAGAACCAAATGCGTTCCAGGTGGAAAAGGACTCAGTCCCTGTTCCCAGGGAGCTGGCAAGTCAGTGTGGACTACAAGACTAACACACATAGAGGATTTTCCTACATTATAAGTTGGCCTGGCAACATCAACCAGGACACCTATACTTCATTTCCCAGCCAAGGTGTGTGATGGAAGAATAAAGATCTCATATCTGTATGATAGGTGCCAGTTTGCAAAATCCCTTTCCCATATATTTTCCTATCTAATCCTGAAAGGATATAGAAAGGGACGTTCTGAGTCAGGAAGAAATAAATGTTCTCAAGGTCCTACAGCAAGTAGGTAACAGGAATGCAATCAAATATTCTTTTCCTTTCATGGTAGTTCTCAACCTGGTGCCCATTAGACTCACCCGGGAAGCTTTAGAAACTAGGAGGGCCTGGATCTCACGCCCAGAGATGCTAATTAAATTCAGCTGGGGGGTGTTCTGGGCACATTGTTTTGTTTTGTCTTAAATCTCTCCAGTGGTCTTAACGTGCAGGCAGAATTGAACCCTCACTGGCTCACTCCAAAGTTCAGGCATTTCTGCCTGCCTTGAACCACAAAGCCAGTTCTCAACTATAGCTGCACGTTAATTAGTATCCATTATGCAGCTTAAACAAAAAAACTCTCTGCCCACCCCCACTCACAGAGAGTCTGATTTCATTGGTCCACAGTGGGGCTAGGTATAGATTTTTTTTTTTTTTTCAATCTCCACACGTGATTCTGATGTGCAGCCAGGGTTTAGAACCTCTGCCCTAAAAGTAGGTCACTATGGGTGGACTAGAGAATTCCCAGCACCATTCTCTCTCAATAGCTCTGTAATTCTGCTTCCTCCTTGCCTCATGCAAACAGGGAGGTAGACCTGACATCCTGGGAAAAGAAGACCCCTGTGCTTGTCCTGTTAGCTTATTCCTTGTTGGCTTCTTCTTGCTTGTGGGTCATTCTAATGTTCTCTCAGTTCGAAACAATGTATACTACATTTAACCTTGTTTTCTTTGAGAAGAGGTGTACCATACTACCAAGGCACTGCTTAGCACTTTCACCCCCTGCCTCACTGGTCTTCTTGAGGGTCTCCTCTCTTCCCTGACAGAGCCTGCTGGGGCTGGACCTCCTTGGACCTCCTGCAGCCTCCTGCAGCCCACCTGCCATTTGCCTCCAGATGGTTTGACTTGCTTTGGGGCTACCGTACATCATCACCGCTCAAGGTCGTCTTGAGACCCTCTGACTCCTAGATATTTTTCCTGACATACATTACCCAGCCATCTCACGTCATGTATGCAATTTGATTTCCTGTCCTGTGTCTGCTCACCTGCACCTGTTCACATTCAACGTTGTGTGTATCGACTGTTTTGTTTTGCTCCAGTCATCAGATTGGCAAAGGAACTTTGACTGCCAACCTTAGTCACAGAGGGCTCAGATCTTTTGGACATAATTGCAGGAGAAACAATTCTCCTTTCCTCTGACCCTTTTCACCCCACTCCTCAGCCATCTTTTCCACCCCAGCCCCAGGTGCCCCTTCATCCTCCTCACAACTTATTTGACTCTGTCCCTTGTTCTCATGAAAATGGGAAAACAAAACAGGGAACACTCTCCCCCTCTTCCCAGGCCTTTCTCTCCAGGCAAGCCAAAGTTGCCAGTTCAAAACTAATCTAAATGGCTAAATCAAGCCTGTGGTGAAGAAATCCTACAGCAACTGGTGCTGACAGGACTCGGGGTTTGGGCCATGCCGATCAACACAGCTCTTTGCTGCTCCTGCACTCACAGGCATGTCTCAGGGGAAGCCACTGCATGGATTTTTCAAGGCAGAAGTTGTTTGCTTTCAGTTGTGATCTGCTGCTGCTTCCCACGCTCATTCTAAGTCAGCAAGCAGCAGGGTCCTGAAAATAAGTGGGTGCTCCAGGCATGGCAGACTCTACCCACTTTCTCCCCATGGTTTGGTCTTCTTCAATCAATACCCCCCATTGGGTTTTCTCTTCAGCAGCCTCCTCCTTCTGAGTTTCCTACTTCTCTTGACTCTGTAGCTTAATGATGATGGTGAGGATATCAGCTAACATTTACATAATGCTTATCTTTTGCCAAGGACTGTTCTATGTGCTTATCACAGATAACTTATCTAATATTCACAATAACCCTTGCCTTCTCATTTCCTTGGCACTTACCACCTTTCAACCTGCTACATCATTAATTATTTATTATGCTTATAATAAATATAAGCATAATATTTTATCATCTCTCTCCTCCCACTAGGATGTTAGCTGCAAAAGGGCAGGGCTGGGTTGCAGATGTAGCTCAAGCAGTTGAGTGCCCGCCTCCCACAAGGGAGGTCCCAGTGGCTCCTGAAAACAAAAACAAGCAACAAGCAAAACAAATGATAAAACCAACTCAGGGAAGCTGATGTGGCTCAGTGGTTGAGCACCAGCTTCCCACATACGAGGTCCCGGGTTCAATCTCCGGCCCCGGTCCCTTAAAAAAAGTGGAGGGGGTGGCGCAGGGCTTAGGGATGGGATGTAGCTCAAGTGGTTGAGCACTTGCTTCCCACCTATGAGGTCCCAGATTCAATCCCTGGTACCTCCTAAAAACAAACTAACAAACAAATGAAAGAACCAACTATCATTGGGGAGCGGATGTGGGTCAGTGGTTGAGTGCCTGCTTCCCATGTATGAGGTCCTGGGGTCAATCCCTGGTACCTCCTAAAAAAAACAAAACAAAACAAAACAAAACAAAAACAAAAACCTGAAAATGGATCAAAGACTTAAGCTAGAACTGTAAATCTCCTGGAAGAAAACATAGAAAAGCATCTTCAGGACCTTGTGTTGGGCAATGGTTTCTTAGACTTTATACCCAAAGCACAAGCAATAAAAGAAAAACTAGATAAATGGAACCTCATCAAAATAAAAAAACTTAAAAAAGGGGGGGGGCAGGGCTCTTGCTTGCTTTGTTCACTAAGACTTCCTATGTTTGCAAAGTAACGGCTGAGACCTAGTAAGGACTCAATAAACTGTGGTTAAATGCATTAATTAATGTTGTCTTGCAACAGAGCAATTAAGTGACTCGCCCAAGGCCACAGAGCTAGTAAGAGACAGAACTAGGAATGAAACCCAGATCCCTTGACTCCATACTCTGTACTCCTCAGCACCAATCTACACTGCCTCTCAAAGTGGCGAGAATTTGCATTCTTAGTTTAGCCTGAACTTTACAAAGTACTTCCACATTATATTAGCTCTTTTAATTTACACCACAGCCCCTTGAGAGAGAGAGGCCAAGCTTTATAGTTATTATTCTCATTTTATAGAAAAGCAAATGAGGCTCAGGGACATAAAAGTAAGGAGCCTAATAACACAGCTCCAGAATCCCAGAGAGCACTGTCCCAAGGGAGCTGCGGGGAGATGTAGAACACACCTCACCTGAGCCAGAAAGGGAGGAGGGCTGTGTGGGGACCCCCAGTGGGCTGACCGAGCCCTGGGTCCCTCCCTCACAGCCCTCTGCCGGCCACAATAAGCCTTGCTGTTCCTTCTGACCTTGGAGGACCTGGTGATTCTTCTATGGCCTGTCTCCCGTTGGACCCCCAGCCCTCAGCTCATCTCAGAGGAAGCAGGAGGAGTTGACCATCCTCGCCTACTTGTTTATGAAGAGTGATTCCCCTTGTGAGCTGGGGTCGAGCCGGCAGTGACGCCCGCCTGCAGTAAACAGGCCCCACAGGGTCCCCTCATCCCTGCTCCCAGATGCTGTGACACCCCCCTTCCAGCAGCTCTACCTGCCTGGGTTGTTCTTTCTCACCTCACCACAGAGGCCCCCCTGGCCTTCCACCCCCCAGACAACACAGCTGGGGCTGCTGCTGAGAAAGACAGGGCATGGGGAGGCACATGTGGGGACAGGGCTCCGACTTACCTTCTACTTTGTCCTCAGGAAGAAGGATGCCTCTTTCCCTGGCTGGGCCACTGAGGCCCTATTTATATCTGAGGGATGGGATGGAGCTATTCCCAGACTGCTCTGAGAACGCGGGAGGGGGAGGGTGGGATTACATCAGGGGACTGGACAGAGCGGGTGGGGGCTGCAGGCAGCCAGGCCTGACG
>JAQZBX010026794.1:0-28867 GCA_029593785.1 Cabassous unicinctus
GATTAATACCAAGCGCCAACTGGCAACACGTTCAGAAAAAGACCTTGAATAAAAGGGGGAAAGGGTAAAGAGAAATGAGTTCACATGGCTAAGAGACTTCAAAGAGAGTCGGGAGGTCATCCCAGAGGTAATACTTATGCATACCTCAGTAGGATCTCATAGAATACCTAAGTGGATATCACCCCACACTGAGGGACCCTTAAGGGCTCTGGTGACACCCAGGTCCTATACAAGTGGGGATAGCCCCAGAGAATGATGCCTAATTAGTGGGCTCTTCATTGACATCTGTGTCCCTGAGAGTGACAGAGTTGGACTCAAACAAGTCATCCCTGCACATGGTCCATCAGTCCCTTCTACTCAAACCTATATGTGATGCAGGAGTTTTTAGGTGTACTTCCAGAAGCTGTATCCTCTGGCCCACCTATTTGCCAGCTGTGCCTGGAATCTCAGTGGAGCTGCAACTCCTACCCTACAGCTCAATGGACTTATCATATAAATTTTGAATTATTTATTTAACCTATTGTATTAGTCAGCCAAAGCGGTGATGATGCAAAGCACCAGAAATCAGTTGGCTTTTATAAAAAGTATTTGTTTTGGGTAAAAGCTTATAGTTAAAAGGCCCTAAAGAATCCAACTCAAGGTTGATTTCTCACCAAAGATGGTTGCCAATCACTGTCAGGATTCAGCCTTCCTCTCTCAGCTACAGGCTGGCATAGTGCTCATCTCTCAGGGCTTCCTGTATCAGTCTGGCATAGGGCTTGTTTCTGTCCAGGCTTACGCAGCTACTCAGCTGCTCAGCTGCAAACTATTAGGCAAATGGCACATCTCTCTCTGGGGCTCCTGGATCAAAACTGACAAAATTCTCTCTCTCTTTCTTGTGTGTCTTCTTTGAGTGAGTGTCCTTTTATATCAGCCCATCAAGGGGGCGGGCACTCAATCCTGAGTCATGCCCTACTGATGTGGTCAAATCAAAGCCCTAATCTTCTATCAAGTAAATTTAAAACCTTTGAATTTAATAGAATCAAAGGGTATCACACCCAAAGGAACAGACCAGTTTACAAACATAATGTTTCTCTTTTTTGGAGGTTCATAAATAATATCAAACTGCCACACCTATTCTCTACTGATAGACATTTAGATTGAACATATTTGTTCTATATTTTGGTGTTCTTTTTGCATTACTGTTGGGTAAATTTCCGCAAACTATTTTTCACCTATTAGCCCTGAATTTATAGATTTTAAATTCTGGTTTATTGGATTATTCTTAAAGTGGTCTAATTGTAGTAGCAAGCAAATAATGCAGAAACATTTAATCTGGATAAAATTATTGGGCAATCAGAAAGAAAAAAGTGGAACTCCAGCTTAATAAATGAAGGACGTATCAACATTAGGAGCTATGGAAACACCACCAAAACTATAGACATGTAGGACGTGCTTATGTTATTTTAAGAATGCAGTATATGTCTGTCATGCATGACACTGCATTTTTTTAGCCAAATTAAGTTACTTATGATGTTTGGTGTCAGAATTATAAAAGGTACAGATCAAGATAGGCAGACTATATATATATTTTATACGATTTTTTGTGAAATACAAGCATTACAAATTATTTGCTTACTTCCTGGTTACAATAATCTAAAAGAATTATGAGCCAATTGAGACTAAACAATAGATAATATTATAAATCATCAACTTAAAATACTTGGTTAATTTACTCTTATCCTTCTACCCATGTGTCAAGGCATAGTGTTGTAAAAGTTTTATATCTTTTAGAATGCAGAATATATATGGGTGAATGTTTGTTGCTCAGTGTATCTGGGTGAGTGTATGCGGGCATGCACATGTGTGATATATATAGTGGTTACAGGAAGGCTTCTGGACTACTAACTGCCCTTTAGATGCTGATAGGTTGGGCAAGTACACATTTCAACAGTTATACATTTTATAGACTCGGATACAAAATGTGCATTTGTAGATTGTCTTCGAGTTGTCAGCTAGAATGGCTTCTAAAATATGAAAAAGAAGTTTTATATATATGATCTGGCTTAAGGTAGGTGTATTGTTTAATTTTCACTTTTTGTGAGAATTTAGGAAGATTCTAGTCATATTTATTGTCAGATTTTTGCTATCACTGGGTCCTATGTAGATCATTCATGATGAACCCAGTATTGAAATCTCAGTATTGAAAAAATTAAACTGAATTTGAGAGAGGTAAGCGCATAATGGAAATAACTAAATTGGTAATCAGCAAACATGGTCCAATCCTGAATTGAAAAATAGTGTCTTTCATAATCATGAACCAATCACTTACCCCTTTTGGGCTTTTGAATGAGGTTTACGTATTTTATGTTGTTTACATCATGTTAACTGTGATACCTTTTGACCAAAATAATTTGAAAAATTCATACATTTAAATTTTATAAGTAAAATTTGTAATTATTGCTTTTAAAGTCAATCTATGAGAATAGTGGGTCAGTTTGATGAGTATAAAAATATCATAAAAATTGGGGTATAGATAAAAAGCTATCACTATTTACTCCTTGCCATTTTATTTATTTACTCTTTGTTACATTTACTTATATATATGATTCCTTAAAAGTTTTGGATAACAATTTATCCATGTCTGTTATTTTTAGGATATACCCATTTTCAGTCTGCTACCCTTTGGTATGTGACAACATTTTTTAAAAATAGAATTTGCAATTTCTTCATACTCTTCAGTGAAACAGACAAAGTAGGAGAGGTTTTTAATCTCAAGTTTTTCTCCAAATTAAATTACCCCAAAACATAATTTCAAAAGCAGGAATAAATAGTTTGTTGATATTTAGTGTATGAGATTTGAGTGTGCATATAGGATATTACCACAGGTTTTAAAAGCAAATTTTGAACTAACATTTGTGGAATGACCTAAGCATCTTCAATGGCTCCTCAGAGTCCTGTGACATATCTTTTGGAGTAAATCTCCTAGGACCTTCCTTTTGAACTATAACATACTTTGAATCCACATTTTTGTAATTTTAAAAAAGGCTAAATCGCAAAAATAAATAAATAAAACATGACTGATAACTCTTCTTCGATTTGCTTTATTTAGCACAATTCCAGTTTCATAAATATATGTAGTTCTATATTGAACTTTCACATTAAGATTACTCACTGCATTTTCTAAAGAGTGAACATAGATGAGGGATTTAAAATGACAAGTGTTGATTTAGTAGGCTCCAATGGAGAGTGAATTTTCTTCTTGACTGTATGCCTAATACTTTTGGAAGGCATTGAAAATTTTGCCTGAGGCTGTAAACATTGAACTTTTGGTTCAAAATCCTAGAATATATATTATGTAATTTTTTATATGTGCTTGATTTAAAATAGAAAATCCTGTAGAAGTTTTCTTTATTAGTCTACCTACTTTGATTCAACAGATTCTGACTCAGAGCTATGAAATGATTTGCTGACATAAGTGAGCATAATGGGCTTCAAATCTTAAAACCAGAAGGCAATTTATTTTGACTGTGCTTTATAAGGCATTCTAAACTACAAGTATCATAAAATAGAACTGCTCAAAATTGAACTTATTTGTTAGTCCCATTTAGATTTTTCTTTGTTTTTCATTCCAATATTACCATGAACAGTTTAGCATTATGACTATAGTCTTAATAAGCATGGAAGATTTATTTAAATTTAACATAAACATTATTTAAAGGCCAATAATAGCCATCTGCTGTTTCTTTCCCAAATATAAACCTTTTGCCAAATAACAAACTCGTGGTATTTTTTGCAATGGAGGATTTTCATTTTGTGCATGTGAAACAAATCTATTCCTCTGATTCTCTGATTCTCATTCCTCTTTCATGAATCAGATCTGATTTTCCTTTGTCTTCTGTACAAATTTAAGTATATTCTTTGTTGGGCCCAAACCTAATTTTGCCATTTTTGACTTTAAAACTACTTCCCTCTCCTGAATTCTTCTGTCTATAAAACTCAATATTTTCTCAATCACCAAGATTTGAAAACTTATTTCTTACTCTCTTACCATCTCTCCTCATCCAATTAGTTAAGGTATCCATTGCATATTTGCTTTTTGATGCCCCCTGCTGACTTTTGTTACTTCATACTTAATTAGTTTAGACAATTTATATAGTTTTTTACTGTGATACAACTTTGACATCATTGCCAAATTGCTTGCTCAAATATTCAGTCCTGAGCATATCATTTTATTGCTTAAAAAATTTTAATTCCTTCTTGTGAGGGTTAAGTTCATGTGTCAACTTGGCCAGATTATGGAGTCCAGTTGTTTGGTCAAGCAAGCACTGGCCTGGTTGTTACTATGAGGGTATTTCATGGATTTATATAATCAGTCAGTGTTGGAGGAGGTGTGGGGGTGGGCGAGGGCGATACGGAAGCTCCGAGTGCACTGCCTGAGAAAACCAGGGCGTTGACACCGTCTTGGCGCCAATTGCCGCAACCAACCGGGGACGGACGCTTTCGTAGCTACCGCAGCCAATCAGCTGCTGACACCGGTAGCGACCTCTCCTTGCCATGTGCTTCAACATGGCCACCGCAGCTCGGCCCCGCCCCCTTTCTCTCATACACATTCCATACCTTATATGGACATAAACCCACCCCAGCCAATCAGAATCCACCCAGTATACCTTACCCATCCCCCGCCCCACTCAGCCCTCCCGCTCTGTATAAATATCAGAGCTCACCCAATTAACTCAGACTTGGAGCCCAATCTTGTCTCCAGAGTGTGCGTTGACTCCGTATTCGTTACTCATTGTCCGCTGGTAACTGAGAAGCGTCCGTCTCCCCATTCTCATCTGTGGCCCAGAGACGCAGACCCCGGCCCTCGGCTCGCAGCGCTCGGGGACGCCCGAGCCCGGTGAGCCGCACCCCCCTCCCTTCGTCCCCCGACCACCGGGTTACCAAGGGACCACTCGGCGGTGGCGATCGGCGGCGGCAGCGGCCTACAGCGGTGATCGGCTGAAGCAGCCGACAAGTCAGTTGATTGCATCAATGGCTATTTGCATCTACAGTCAACAAAGAGGTTGCCTTCAGCACTGAAAGAAGTCTCATCCCATCCGTTGAAGGCCTTAAAGGGAGAACTGATGATTTCAGCAGTCAGAAACAATTTCTATCTCTACTTCAGCCAGCCAGCTTCTCCTGGGGAATTCATCCAAACTTTCATTAGAATTTCTAGCTTGCCGCCTGTCCTATGTAATTCAAACTTGCCAATCCTCACAGTTGCGTGAGCCAATTCTTATAATAAATCTCACAACATTTACATAATATAGCTATATACACCTATAGATATAGCTCTTGTCAGTTCTGTTTCCTTGGAGAACCCTAGCTAATACATTTTCCATTGCCTACAGAGAGACTCCAGGCCAGGCACAATCGCTGGAACTATTTCTGTTCCCTGAATTTGGTCCTTTGTGGAAGTTTCAGGGAAGGAATGCCAAAGCAGCTCCTATAATCTGGCCTCCTCACCAGTCACAGTACTTTCTTTGTAGGTAGGTAGGAAGCCTACAGTTGGGTGAAAACAAAAACAATAAAGAGAGTGGGCAATGTCTGATTACCTAAAACTCTAAAGTGAAGCTGCCGTGCTGATGTCTGAGATACCCAAGCAGAACAGGCATTTTTATCCAGACACTAATCACAATGATTTTCTAAAGCAATGTTATAAAGAGAAAGCATTCCTGGACTAGCTAGCAGCTAAAGAAAGCTCACTCATCTCAGCTAGGCAATTTAGATTTTGGGTACATGATCACTGAAAGGGTCTACTTGTACTAGCAGTCCTCTAATCAGGTACTTTTAAAATAAAACTTATCTGGAAATAGAGCTAAGTGCAATGTATTATTATCTCAACAATTATCTTGTGAGCTGAGATATGGAGCTTATATAGTAAAATCCTTAAGATTCATATATGGCTCTCTATAATATAGCCTAGTCATTATTCAGAATTTTTGTTCATAATTTCTTTATTCATAGCCTATGTTCCAGCTTTGCTCAACTTCAAGTCCCTACTTTGCTCCCTCTTTCTGTGCAGTGTCCTCTGGAGGTTCAACATGCCCTTTTAGATTGAAAGGACAACCTTACCTTCAGACATCAGTTTACAAAAATGCATTACAAGCTAACAACAACAATAACATTTTTGAAAGATAAGATGGAAATTTTTCATGTCAGCCTCAGAAGGCACTTTGAAACTTTATGTTCTCCTTCTACAGTCATTCAACATAGCCTGTATCCCTCAAATTCTGCTCATAAAAGTCCATTTCCAGTTTTTCATTTGTTGTCATAATTTTGAGACTTCCAAACCACTGTACCATCTGTTACACTTTTTATCTATCAATTATCTCTTGGGCAGCAAGACTCTTTTCATACATGACAATATAGCTCCTTGAATCAAGAGCTGTTTTGACTCTATTTTACATTTCTTTTAGGATTTAGCAGGACATCATATACTGAGTAGGTTTTCAAAAAGTATTTATTGAGTTGAATGTGAACACAGGTTTATAACTATATCCAGTAAATTACATTTTATAAGAGCAAAAGGAAGATTAACAGACTTTTATAAAATAAAATATCATATATTAGACCTCAGGATGTATACAAGTCACACTAGAATTTATTCATTTGCCTCTGTAAAACTATGCTTTCTTTCATTTTAATAAAAATAGTTGCAATATTTTGAAATTTAGCAGTTGCAAATGTTATCTTAATGTAAACTACAGTTGGTTTTCTGATTAAAGTCAAGAATAGGACACTTGAATATAATTATAAACAGTTTATGGAAAAATAAACAATATATTCTTATGCAAACATCATGACTGATACATTCTTATTAAGATTTACCTTTAAATAGATAAAATGATATTTGAAAATTTTAGTTACCAAATGCCAAAGGATAAGCAAGTTTGCCTCTGGAAAACACAATGAATACTGTGTGAAGACATACAGTAAAAGTATATGTGCAGAACACAAATATGTTACCTTGATTTCTACATGGTAAGACAAGATAAAATAATAATTACATTTTTGATGAAAATGCTGAAAACAGTCAAATGATTAGTTATAAATAAAATTAATAAAGCATTAAATTACATGTCTATTAAATTAAAGAAAACTTTAAGAAGACCTATATAAACTTATGGAATGTATTCATTTCAAAATTTCATAACATTTCAGATGAACGCAAATATCAATCCACCTGTTGCCAAAATCTAGGTGAATTTCTTCAATTGATAAAATCCTGGAAGGCAATCAAAGTTGGTGATTAACCCTGACATTCATTTTACTGCATGACAGAAAGAAAGTTCCCAGTTTGTAGAATTCAAAGGAAGTAATATTTGCCTCTCTCACTGCCTATGCAGTGGCTCAGAGGCAGAATGTATTTTCTCTCTCCAATCCTTCTTCCAGGGCTAAAAAGGGGATTTTGGTAATAGGAACAAAGACAGAGGAAGAAAAAGATCCCCTTTTTCCATAATACCTGACTGGAAATATACTTTTAAAAATATATATATTTTATAAAATGTTCATTTTGGCAAGATTTTATGCCATGGGTCATTCTGCTCTCCTCATTACCTAAATGTTTGGAAACCTGTGTTAGAGTCAAAGATGAGGAAGAGATAAAATTCTGGCAGAAAAGAGAAAGCAAAAGAAAAACAAGAGTCTATAATTAAAGGATGTATGAATTTCCAAGTGAGTAAGAATGAAAATAGCCTTTACCTGACACCAAAGGGCATGTTGAAGAAAGGGAAGAGGGCAGGAGAATTAAATAACGAGAAGGAGCCACTCAAACTTTCATTCTCTTGGGGACTCATATTGCCTACTTTCAGCTCTCCAAAATTTTGCCCAAATAACCTGTCATTCAAAGAAAGCCATGTCCCACCTTGCCACATTGATGTGCTCTTAGTCATGCTTCAAAGTGGGTGGGAAAGTGAAGCTCCTTGTGAGATTTTGGGGTCTGCTATAGGTTCCTCACTGTAGCGATTTGGTTAGGATTGGGTGAAGTTCATGATTTAATTATGTGGAGCAAGTTGCTATATGGTGCACTGTGGGAACACAGGCTCAGGCACAACAGAAATTTTCAGCAAATGACAGCTTTATTACTTACACAGCACAAAGGGTCCAAAAGATCAGGGAAAGAGACTTTATTGTGGGCAGTCTCCCAGGGAGGCTAATTGCTCAGGTCAGGCTCAGTGGATTGTAGCCTCAGGTGCCCCACTTTGTGTGGGAAAGAAAAGACAAATCTGTGCTACCTGAGGGTTGGATATTTATATACCTCAGGGGGGAAGGAGCCCAACCACTGAGAGTTTCCACCCTGATAAGCATCTGAGGCTGCTTATTCCCAGTTTCTGGGTTTAAGGTATGGTCAGGCATTTTAATTAGAACTAACTTCTCTCCTAGGCTGCAGAATGGTAACATATTGAAACATTTTCACACAATAAAAAAGGAGGCAGAGGGTGGGCAAGGGCTGGGAGATGGCCTCTAGGTGTCCCCCTAACTTCCCCAGCAAAATATTTAGGATTCATAAATATAATGAAATGAGGATTTAATGAGTAAATTGTTTTTATAACAAGAGGTTTTCCCAACTGAGTTTTCACCCTGAGAAGAGGGCTATGTACACTATAGAGCAACCTATTATTCTGAGAGAAGGCTAGTTAAGCTGGATATGTATTGTTTGGAGATATGGATTTTCAGAAAGTTCCTGAAATCAACAATAAAGTGAGTCACAACATTCTTTGCCTGGTTTAGAATTTCCTAAAGTAGTAAGGTCTTTTTAGTGCAGACTACTTAATATTTTTTTCTATTATTTTTTTATTAATTTTTTTTTGTTAGAGAAGTTCTAGGTTTACAGAAATAGCATGCATAAATATATATAAAATATGGAGCTCTCATATACCATTTTATAATTAACACCTTTCGTTAGTGTGTTACATTTGTTATAATTCATGAAAGAAAATTTTTATAATTGTGTTATTAACTATAGTTTATCATTTGCAATAGGGTTCACTGTGTTGTACAGTCCTATTTTTTTCTTTTAATTTTAGTAACACATATACAACCTAGAATTTCCCCCTTTTAACCATTTTCACACATAAAATTCAGTGCTGTTAATTACATTCACAATGTTGTGCTACCATCACCACCCATTACCTAAACTTTACAATCAATCCAAATAGAAATTCTGTACAATGTAAGCATTAACTCTCTATTCTAACCTAGTCTCTGGTAATCTTTATTCTAGATTTTGACTCTATGAGTTTGCTTATTCTAATTGTTTCAAATCAGGGAGATCATACAATATTTATCCTTTTGTTTGTGACTTACTTCACACAACATGATGTCTTCAAGGTTCATCCATGTTGTTGCATGAATCAGAACATCATTCTTTTTAATGTTGAATAATATTCTATTGTATGATTTATCTCAATTTGTTTATCCATTCTTCAGTTGATGGACACTTGGGATGCTTCCATCTTTTGACAATTGTGAATAATACTGCTATGAACATTGTGTGCAAATATCTGTTTGAGTCCCTGCTTTTAATACTTTTGGTTATATTCCTAGTAGTGGCAAATCTATAATTAGCTTTCTAAGGAAATGCCAAACTGCATTACACAGTGCCTGCACCATTTTACATTGCCACCAGCAATGAATGGTTGTTCCTATTTCTTCACATCCTTTCCAACACTTGTAATTCTCTTTTTTTGTTTGTTTTAATAGTAGCTATTCTAGTGAGTGTGAAATGGTATCTCATTGTGGTTTTCTTTTGCATTTCCCTAATAGCTAATGATGTTGAGCACCTTTTCTTGTGCTTTTTAGTCATTTGTATATACTATTTGGAGAAATGTCTATTCTCCAAGTCTTTTGCACATTTTTTTGATGAGGTCCCATCTATCTATTGTTTTTTCTTTTGTTGCTTGTGCTTAGCATGTAAAGTTGAAGAAAACCATTGCCTAACACAAGGTCCTGAAAATGCTTGTATTATTGTGCCTTTCACCCCCCTAATTTCTGTTATGCTTCTTTTTTAAAATTAAAAAAAAATTTTTATGCTCACACTTTGCTTCTCAATATCATTTTATCTATCTGTTGTCATTAATTTATATCAATATTATCCTTCATCTCCTTGAATTGGTTTAGAAGACTTTTTTGAACTTCTTTGATTAGTTGTTCCAATTTCTGTGTCTCCTCTGAAATGTTAATTTTTTCCTTAACTGGGCAATATCTTTCTGCTTCTTAGAATGGCTTGTAATTTTTTTCTGGTGTCTGGTAGTTTGATGTGTTAATTTTGAAGGTCAATTTCTCCCTCTTGTCTAGGATTTATTGTTGATTGGCTTTGTGTTAAGGCTCTTCTTTGATGCTTGGTCCAAATTTTCTGGACCCTTAGTGTAGCCTATGTTTAATTGTTCAGCTCTTCTGCCCCTGATTACTGCCATGGATGTGTTGCACAATTTTTAGATTGCTCTTTTTTTGTGCAATTGTTTCACCTCCAGGAGAAAGCATGCTTTCCTCTATTCCTTCTCCAGGAATCTTGTCAGTTCTGTTTGTTTTAGTGCAGATTTTTCTCCCCAGGTCCTATGATTTGTTTAACATATCTCCCTCACTCAGAACTCCCTTTTCATTACACTTTTCAGTTCTTGGACCCAACCTATCTTACAGCAGTTCAGTCCCTCCTCTGATTTTTCCATGAGGCTTTTCTGTCTGTGGTATCCCACCCCAGGGAGCCAGAGGGGGTCAATCCAGAAAGTTCTGTTTTGCACTTTGTTGGTCCAGTGAACAGAGACTAGATTGAATGTGTGTAACTCTTGCCAACAGTTCTGTGGTGGTCACTTTCTCCCTGGGGACACTTTGTATGTGGCACTCCTCAGCTTCTGGTATTCCACCCTGGGTCTCTGTGGACTTGGGTCCCTTGCCTGTATATATGTGGTGCTCTAACTTGCTGCTATGAGTGGCTCTATGGTCTGCATCTGTGGCAGGAGGAACCCAGGCTGAGCTGCCTCTGTGTGACTCTTAAGGTGCGTGGACTGAATGAAAGGGCAGTGTCTGGACTGGTGGGCCTAGGATGTAAATCTCCTATTTGATTTTGGTGTTTTCTTTACTTTTTCTTTTATTCAGCATTTGAGAAGTGCTTCTCCTGTCTATCTTACTTCAGAGTTACAATTAAGTGGGATTTGCCCTTTTATTATTTGATTCTGAGGGTAGACTTTTTCAGAAGATATCTTACATTGCCATATTGATAACATCATTCTGCCTTAGTTTTTATACCATTAAGTGGTGTGGATGCAGGAAAATTGTTCTCAACATGGATTAGATGGTTCAAATCTAAAGTTAAGACCTATTTTATACATTATTATCTATTCTGTATAGATGTATAGATATAAAGTTTTCTAATAATAAATAACACAAGTTCTCCCTTCTTCTAACAAGAGTGTAGTACTGTTTTCATGGCCTAAAATGATATTTTTTAAATAATTTAAAATTTAATACCTTGAAACACACCTTACTTAAGGATATACTTGAAAAAAATAAGTGTATGTAATTTTAATGGTAAAAAGATATAACATTTAAAATACACAGCTCTGAGAAGCAGATGTGGCTCAAGTGATTGGGTTCCCATCTGCCATATGGGAGGTCCCAGGTTCATTTCCTGGGACCTCCTGGTGAAAGCGAGCTGGCCCTCATGGTGAACTGGTGCAACAAGGAAAAAAGAGACAAAGAGGAGAGACAATGAGAGACACAACAAACCAGGGAGCTGAGGTGGCTCAAGCAATTGGGTGCTTCTCTCCCACATCGGAGGTCTCAGGATCAGTTCCCAGTGCCTCCTAAAGAGAAGACAAGAAGAAGAGAAGACAAGCAGACACAGCACACAGCAAATGGATACAGAGAACAAGACAGCAAGCACAAAAACAACAAGGGGGGGGCAGTAAATAAATAAAATAAATCTTAAAAAAAAAAGCTGCATAAAAAATACAATAAAATATACAACTCTTTCAAATTATTAGAAAAATAAAGAAAAGTTGATTATAAAGAAAAGACTAAGAACAAAAAATACATAAAAAGCAATTAAGCATGAATAAATCATAACCCAACCAGTATACAGAAAAATATGTATTAAAATATCAGTGAGATGCTAGTTTTGTTTGAAAATTACCAAAGATTCAAACATGAGACTATGCAGTGATATCTCAAATATTTTGAATTGGAGCATGTAGCAGTTTGATAGAGTTATGAATTCCAAAAATAGATATTGGATTATGCTTGTAAACTGGTCTGTTCATCTGGACATGATTAAGTTATGATTAGGGATTTTTTTTAAGGCACATCAGTAGGGTGTTGAGCACCACCCCTTGGTGGGTGGGGTCTCAAAGATAAAAGACATGGCAAAGGACAGAGCTGGAGTTTTGCTGTTGGAGTTCTGATGCTAAGATTTGATGCTGGAGCCCCAGGAAGTGAACACGCAGAGGAGCTTGGTCGTGAGCAAAGAGAGAAAGCCCCAGGAAGAGAAACAAGCTGTTTGCCTGATAGTCTACAGGGCTTGTG
Organism: Cabassous unicinctus; assembly: GCA_029593785.1. Classification (NCBI taxonomy): domain Eukaryota; kingdom Metazoa; phylum Chordata; class Mammalia; order Cingulata; family Chlamyphoridae; genus Cabassous; species Cabassous unicinctus. Next base: position 12,544 of record JAQZBX010026794.1, read on the forward strand.
GAGAGAGGCAAAGCCTAGTCTAGTCTAGTCATAGTCTACAGCTGACCTTGTGGAGATAGCAGAGGAACTGAACCCGGAGACAAGCAAGCCCTGGGAAGAGAGGAACACAGGAAGCCTGAACTCTCGCAGACATCAGTAGCCATCTCGCTCCAACACATAGCAATAGTCCTTGGTGAGGGAAGGAATGTATGCTTTATAGCCTGGTAACTGTGGACTTCTACCCCAAATAAATACCCTTTATAAAAACCAACCTATTTCTGGTATTTTTCATCAGCATCCCTTTGGCTGACTAATAAAGAGCACTCGTCCATTATTTATAGGAATATATATTGCTGCAACTATTTTGGAGTACAGTTTAACAATGTGTATCAAATGCCGTATGCACTTTGATTTCTAGGAATAGTCCTCTACATAATAATCAGAGATGTATATCAGATTTGTGTTCAAGAAGGGTCTGATAGAATTGTTTATACATAAGTAGAGTTCCAGGCATCACAACTGCATTTTTAGAAGCAGGATGTAGAACAAATGAAGAGGAAAGGCAATGAACTTACACCTACTATCTGTTATTAGCAGCACCAGGAAACTTTATCTTACATCTTATTGTGCAGCCCGTAGTCATATTGCATGAAAGACTAGGAAATGTTTTTATTTTAGGCAGTCAACTGTTCAGCTGAAAATCAGAAATTCTCTTATAATGTAAGAAGGTGAGTCTCTCACCTTACTTTATTACACTGAGCAAATTAACTCTAATTTTCTCAGCCTCTCCAATCTACTCTAGTGTCTCCTTAACCAGAGGATTCTTTAAAGTTTCTGCCCAACAAAAAGGTTATTCTTTTCTTTAAGAAAAATCCTACTACTAATGTAGAATTTAAATTGCTCTAACCAGCTTGTTAAAAATAGCCATTGTTTTTCTTTTATAGATGTATGGTGAAAGCTGCAATTCTAGACTGATCTGTTTTTATTTTTAAATAAAAATAACCTTTCATAAACATATGAACACATATGAATATAAGAGTGAATTCAGGAAATAAAGCAAAATGCTAACAATGATTTATTTTATGGATGCTTTTAACTTGTGCTCTGTATTCAGTGCATTTTCTAAATGTTTTTAAAATAGCTAAGTACTCAAAAATCTAAAGAGAAACATCTATTGCTATTTATAATATTAGGCAATAAATGGTATTAATTCCCTCATTCATTTATCATTTATCCTGTAAAAGATATTTAGATATTTTTATATTACATGTGCCAAATATCCCAAACAAATAAGTCATATCTCTGTTCTCAAGGTAATTACACTACTCTAAGAAATGTTACAATTACTGTAGAATGACTAGGAAGCAATAGGTAGAGGTGTGCATAGGTTGGTATTATAGTAATAGGCAGATTCACCTTACACAAATTGTTTGGGCCAGAAAATTATTTATATTGAGTCTAAATATTGAAAAGGATGCTCTTTTCTAAATATTGAAAAGAGCTTCCAAAACACTGGAGACTACCTGTGTGAATGGGTGAAAACCAGTAGATCTGAAAAAGTTATCTTATTGCCAAACAGCAAATAAATTGATTTGACTAGTGGTGCGTGTGTGTGTGTGAGTGTGTGTTGTAGTTGGATTAATGCTAGAAAGGTTTTCAGAGTCCCTGTAAGGCATCATGTGTTTTTCCAAGAAGTTTGAATTTGTTCTGAAAGGTTTATATAGAGATTAATAATATAATAATGCTATAATATTTCCATTTTAGAAAATGTCAGATCTAAATCCCCTTCAGCAAATGGTCCAGGTCCAGGTCTTCCTGTATATTGAAAATATTCAGGGAAGCGGATGTAGCTCGAGTAGTTGAGTGCCTGCTTCTCTTGTATGAGGTCCCGGGTTCGATTCCTGATACCTCCTAAAAATAAACACATGAAAAAATCAACTCTCATTAGAAGTGGATGTAGCTCAGTGGTTGAGTGCCTGCTTCCCATGTACAAAATTGTGGGTTCAATCCCTGGTACTTTTTAAAATTAATTAAATAAATAAATAAATAAATAAATAAATAAATAAATAAATAAATATGTATATACACACACACACACACACATACATACATACACACATATACAGGAAGAATGTAAAGTCAAGCTAATGAATAGGTTTATTTGAAAACCTTACAATGTCATTGTAGTCCCATATCTTTAGTTCATGATATAAGAGCAGGTGTTGCCTCCCTTGAATAGCCAGAATATGAACCAATGCCCATTTCAGTTGTTGCATTTCAGTATTCCATTTAAACAAAATTCTGCTAGACTTTGCACAGACTTCCTACTTCTAGTTCAAACCTTTGCATGGCTTATCTTTCAAACCCAGAATACTTCAACACAGCACAGCTTATCTCTTAAGTATACATGTACAACATATGCATCGCATACCCACAGCTTATCTCTTAAACGCAGCAGTGTACGTACGTGCATTCATTTCACTCTCCTGTCCCTGTTCTTCCTTCTTCAATCCTTTTCACACCCTAAGAGGACGATATGTTTCTAAATGAGAAATAAGATTAGTAGTGGTGTAAATAACTGTGTATTGGGCAAGCCTGTAGACAGGAAAAGCAATTTCACAAAATAAAAAATATATTAAATTGGAAGATCAATTAAGTATAGGCAATATCAGAAAGTAATAAAGCAATTCGGCAATACCATTCTATGGCTAAATATTGTTTGTCTTGGCTTTTTTTCTTTAATCAAAATTCAGGGCAAAGATGTAACATTTCTTCATGGAGCACCTTGCTTTTCGGTTGCAGGTATTCCTCTATTTTCTCTCGTATTCAAGGACAGGCAAGTTACATGGGCTGTGAAGCATTGCCTAGCTTCCTCTCTTGCCCATGAGAAGCCAAGTGGCAAAAACAAAGAAATATAAACAACTACACAGACAAAAAAAACCCAAAACTGCTTGAATGTATTTTTAAAAGGTCTCAATCCCTGTATTACTCAGGTTATCCACAGAGCACATATGGCCAATTATGGGTATTCCCACTATTAGCAATGGTATCATTATCCTAGATTTACACCTGAGGAACTTGAAATGGCAATTCAGAAAAGTTAAATAACTTGTGCAGTTTCACACTTGTACAAAATAGAAGGATTAAAGTCTTATTTTCTTTTTTTCACTCCAAAGCTTGTGCTATTTTATTATAGACATTGTCAATTTAAATAATATTCATCAGCTTTCTTGAGATATTCTCATTTTTACCTAAGTATTTAAAATATTTTTATGCAATTGACCTAATGTAGGTTAAACATGAATTGGAACCTCCTTCTCCAATATTAGGTTTGATTTTTACAAATATTGCATTTCTGGAAGAATTCCAGGCATTCCATGTAAAACCATCTAATAATATGACTACGAACAATTTTTCTTCTAAATAATAAATATAAGTACTATTATGTTCTTAAATGATCTGGGCATTCTATCCAACCTTTTTTATTTTCCACTTACTTAAGGCTGTATGAATCTGAATTCTCTGAATAATTTAAATAAAAAGTTAAAATGTTTCATTCATGTTAGACAAATGGTTTGCAAAAATTCCTATCCTGTAAGGAAGATCAGATTATTGATATCCCAGTGAGTAGATCCCCAAAAGGTTAAGAATAAATGTGCAATTTCTTCTTTTTTTTTTTTTCACAGCCAAGTGGTTTTAAAAAAATTTTTGGTCAATGTGTATATAACATAACTGCTGCCATTTTAACAATTTTTAAGTGTACAATTCAGTGGAATTAATTACATTTACAATGTTGTGCTACAATAACCACTGTCCATTCCTAAAAGTTTACCCCTCCTCCAAAAGAAGCTCTATATCTATTTTTTTCTTTTTTTTTTTCTGCTTTAAAAGATACTTAGATTACATACATGTTACACAAAAAATATGGGGATTCCCATGTGCCCCACTCCCCACACCTCCCACATAAACATCCTTCATTAGTGTGGCACATTCATGTGCAATTTCTTTTTAGTCTCATGTCTTATTCTAAAATATTCATGTGGATTTTGCATTCTATTCCATAATATATCCTTGTTTGTTTAATAACATATGTTTTAAATTATTTACTATCTGGAAAAAATTCTCCCTGTTGTGTTGGTTTTTGAACAAGTTTCTATTGCAGTTTATTATGGGAAATAAAACAGTCACAGTTTTCCATGCAGCTGTTGATTGAAAGTACTGTTTCATAAAAAAACAATTTCTGCTAAGTAAACTGATTCTGAGCAATTCCTTATCATTTAGTTGAGCAATGAATGGAATTATTATATCTTGATTATTACCTTTGTCATATTTTTATTTCTCTCAGGCAAAAGAAAAACAACTCAATTCTAAATTTGAAATCCCTAAATTGCTTACCCCCCATCAGGGTAAGCCATTGAACACCTATATAGGAGAGCAAGTTTTCAGAATCCTTTTTCTGGAACGTGACCACATAATCCATGAAGTATACATCCAGGTTTGAAAAGCACCTACCATAACATTAATCCCAGCAGAAGACCCTGTGATTATGCTAAAACATCATGCTGTCATGGAAATGGAGAATAAATGAAAGCAAAGGTCATTTAAATTAACACTTTTATCTTTGTGAAGAATTGAATTTGAATTAGGAATACAGAATGACTTTACAAGACTCCAAATCTAAGAGATCAAGAAGATTAAAATATTATTAATGGGAAGGAAAAGTGAAAAGGGGAGCAAGTTTCTAAATTATAAGAGTTCTTGTAAGGTGACATAAGTGATCTAGCTAAAAACAATATATTACTGGAATAATTGAGGCTCTATGTCTTTTAAAAATCTAGCTTAGGCATTGCTCCAACAGGTCAAATCTAAGTTTCTTTTTCTTTTTCTTTTTTTCCCCCTGTTTTAGGAATTTTAGAACAGAAAATGAGATTCCTTCTGCTTACTGTAGATTGGGCTGTCATTTTGCCAAACAAATCAAACTGTACTTACCAAAATGATGAAAAGTCACTCAGTTGTAAGTGGTCTCTTATCTGTTTTATTTTTCCTTTATTTTGCTTTCTTGCTTATGTTTATACTTATACTGTGCCCACTCCACCCTCCACCCTTCTCATCCATGGCTCTGCTGAGGATGTAGGGTTCCATTTTGTGTCACATGACCCTTTTCTCTTGACCATAGGTTATTTGGCCAGATGTGGTCCTCTTACACAAGGAGAATCAATGCAGAAAATTTTGTCCTAAGGCATATGGCAAAGGAATGATTTGACTCTAATGAACTCCTCTTTTAAGAATTTGATTTTTTAATCAAGGGCTCTAGTTTAATGCCTATATGTATGAAACATATAAACATATATGTTTAACATATTTTGCTCCCAAGAGCCCATTAAAGTGATAGTAAAGGAATAAAAAGGTGCAAAGAAATAACAAAGTCCCTGTATGTGTAAGACACTATTTCAATATATTTCTTAGCGACAGAAAACAGACTGAGTTGGGGTTTGCTGAATAATGAATTAGAACATTGGTGCTTGCAGCCAGAGAAGAACTCTAGCCTACTTTGCAGAAGCTCAGAGAGGCTCTGGACAGAGTCACTGTAGGAGCAATAGAGAGGGAGAGGTAAAAAGCTGGCAGAATCTTATGTGGGGGTAAATTCATGGGCAGTGAGTTGGTCCATGCAATGCTCCAATTTTCACCTTCTCTGATCCTTTAGGAATTTATCCTGATGTAAGGATGAAGTGTGGATGTAACTGTTGTTGTTTTTTTCTTAAATTGTTATCCAGTTGTCCTAACAATTGTTACCTAGCACATCTTTTCATCAGTGATTTCTACACTCCCTCTTTGTTTCACTGATTGCTGTTTTCATGTACCAATATCACAGTTTAAACATTAGAGACTTACACATTTAAATAGCTGGTAAATTTAGTTTCTCATTGTGGCTATTCATTTTCAGAGGTTTCCTGACCATTCTTGTTTGAATATTTTTCTATATTAACTCTATGATCAGTTTATCTGGCTACAAAAAACATGAAAGCAAAAGTTGCTCTTTATGCTTATTGAGGTTGTATTATGTTTATATATTGCCTTAGAAAGAACTGACACTTTGTATACAAACACATAGCATAGCTTTACATTTGTTCAAATATTCTTTGTAACCTTCAAGAGTGATGTATAACTCAAGATAACTTGAATGGGTTTTTGTTAATTGCAGTCAAGGAACAAGACAAAATTAAATATCTATTAATTATATAATCTGTTAAAATTATAGATTTTAGGGTCTACAAAGAAAACTTAACCTAATTTATGCTAATTCTTTAATCATAAAGATGATGAAGCTGAGCCCCACAGCAACTTGCTCAATGCAACAGATTTTTTGTCAGAATTGAGACCAAGTTCATTTCTTGTTTAGCATTTATTGCCACGGGCAATTAATTTTACATGAAAGGTTAAGAAAATATATGTCAACTATTTATTCAATTTAAATATTTTTCAACTTTAATATCAAACCAATAGATTATTTATAGCACTTATGTATATTGAACTCATGAACTATGTATGAATTATTGATATTTTGACTATAAAAAGCAATTTTTAATGTATATTTCTCACTAGTACATATCAATTCACTTAATATAGTTTATATTGCATTGATTAACTATACAATTCAACAAAATCCTAACCTTCAATTCATGTCTGATCTAATTTTTCCCATTTTAGGCCCTGTATTAGTTAGCCAAAGGGGTTCTGATGCAAAGTACCAGAAATCTGTTGGCTTTTATAAAGGGTATTTATTTGGGGTAGAAGCTTACAGTTACCAGGCCATAAAGCTTAAGATGGCTATGGACGTCTGCGAGCGTTCAGGCTTCCTCTTCCTCTTAAGGCTCCGTGGTCCCAGTTTCTTCCAATATTAGCTGGAGGCTGGAATAAGTCTTGTCTCTCTCCTGGGGCTTGATTCCTCTCTGGGCTCAGCTGCTCTGGTCTCTCCACAAGGTCAGCTGTAGAATATCAAGCTCTTTTGCTTCCCGGGCCCCTGCATTAGTTAGCCAAAGGCATGCTGATGCAAAGTACCAGAAATCTGTACTTTGTTTATGGAGCCTTCTCTATTCCTCTGTGTTCTTCTCTGTGTTTACTTCCTGGGGTTCCAGCATTAAAACTCCAACTAGCTCCTGTGCCTTGTCCTTTTCTCTGTGAGTCCTTGCCCACCAAGGTGGCAGGGACTCCATGTCCTACTGATGTGGCCCAATCAAAGCCCCAGTCATTATTTAATCAAGTAAAAGTGAAACCTCTGAATCCAATACATTCTAACGGTATCACTAGCCCAGAGGAATAGACCAGTTTACAAACATGAACAGTAATTCATTTTGGAATTCATCAATAATATCAAACCCACCATAGGCCCTTCATAGCAAAACATCTTGAAAGAAAGAGTTGTCTACACAGATACTGTCTCAATTAATCCTGACCTCTAATTCCCATGTTAACTCACATCTCTCTGGCTTCTGCTTCCCATCATGTCATTAAAATTCCTGTCTGAAAAGTCACCAGTGTCCCCCCCACATTGCTTACTATAAATGCTCACTTTGATGTCTCATAAAGCCCTGTGGAATTCTTGACTATCTCTCCCAATTCAATAAGCCACTATGAATTCTTGCTCACTATGCTAAAGCCACACTGATCCTTTAAGAGTTTCTGGACTATACCAAGCTTCCATCTGCCTCATGGACTACTTGCTTACAGTTTCCTCTGTCTGAAACACTTCTCTTGTTCCTTACACAGCTGGCTTTTTCTAATCTTTTAGGACTCAATTTATACATCTTTTAAGAGACTCTTCACTGATCAATTACCACATACAAAAGGAACTATCTTCTTCTCATGCATTATCTTGGATCCTACTCCCTTCACTTATAATACTTATCACCATTTGAATTTTTTGCTGCCTTGTACATTGACTTATTTACCATTATATTCCTAACATCTAGTAAAGTAACTATTAGCATTAGTTCCTCAATACTTTTGCATCAATCAATGTACATACAACTGCTCAATTAAGCATGTACATGTCTTCATCCTTTAAGGAAAACTTGATATTTTAGGAAATTTGCCTAAATTTAATAGATCTCAATTAAATATGTATGTCTTTACAGCAACTAGAGATCTAAACTGGTTTTAAGAATGCTTTGTTACTTGCTATGTATAGAGGCCTTAAGTAGGTCCCCTGACTGAGAATTTTCTTTCTAACCTTTAGAATGGGACTAATAATATTATAGGGTATACCTGTTGTTTTTGCTACGTGAAAGCACTTCCCTCTTTTCTTCCTATAATCACTCTTTTATTTGTCTTTGGGGAACTATCACTCCCCTTTACATGCAGTCTTTGTGGAATTATCTATCAAGATGTTCAGTCTTTTTTTGACCCAACTAACGAGACTCTCTTGACTGAAGGGAAACAAAGTTAGAACATGGTTGGGATGCTACATCAAAAGAATGGTTCCCTGAAGAGATTAGACTAGATTTCATTATGTAGGGTTCTGAAAAATATTTGACAGATTTGGAATTATGTTAAAGACCCCCAGAACAAAAGAAACAAAATAAAACATCCAGAGACAAGAAGATAAGTTGCAGATATTTGTAAACATTAACGTAAGTAATGTGACCCAATTTAAAATTGCCTGCCCTGTGACCATAAAATTTGGAGCTAGTCAGCTCTTTTAGAGTCTTCCTTATTATTTTTTATGCAGACACTCTCTCCTATTCTACTGCAACAATAAAGTTATTGCCTACACAGTAGTTTCCACTGTATACAGCAATACTAGATCTTGGAACTCACCCTGTACAAAAACCTAGGAGTTTATATTTTTCTTTGATTCTTTAAAGTGCTGAATATCCTTCTAATATTCTTCTTATATTGCTTATGTTAGCTATAGTTTATATTTATGGCTTGCAATCTAAAAACTTGCCTAATAAAAAGAGTTATATAGAAGAGATGAGATAATGCATTAAAATACTTTTGAATGGTAAAACACTGTATCTATAAAAACTCTGCTAATTAATTATATGATTTATCATCCTTTTGTTCAGAAAACAAGATGTCAATATGGATAATAGATATGCCAAATCTTAAAATTAATGTGCTTGAATTTATGGTCTTCTAAATCAAATTTTGTAAATAAATAAATCTTTCTATATTGCCTGATCAGTTCTGAAATAAGGAATATAAAGGCCCTTATAAGAAACTCGAAGACTTTTTAATTATCCATCACTCATAATTCTTACTCTATTTAACATAGTTATCTCAGCTTTTTGGCTGAATTTACGTGAGTGTTTGTGTTCTGTTTAATCATATACCTATATCAAATATCTAGTTAGAAGGAAAGACAGATGAGAACTCTTTACAGTATATATAAGCTAATCTAGAAAACAAACTGTCTTAGTCAAAGTTCTCTAGGGAAACAGAATCAACAAGAGATATCTGTAAATACTGTGAGATTTTATAAAATTGTCTCACATGAACATGAGGATGCACGTGTCCAAATTCGATAGGGCAGGCTGCAAGCCAGGAACTCTGATTAAGCCCTCAATGAGTTCGCCAGGAGATGCTGGCTGTCTGATGTAGAGATGGAAATTCTCTCTCTGAATGCTGACATTACTTCTCCTTTTAAGACCTTCAACTGACTGGGTGAGACGTCACTCATTGCTGATAGCAATCTCCTCAGTTGATTGTAGATGTAATCAGCCATATATGCAATCATATCACTGATGATTAAAGTTCATAAAATGCCCTTGTGTTACTATTAGACCAGTGCTTGCTTGACCAAACCACTGGGCACCATTACCTGGCCAAGTTAACACGTTAGCCTAACCATCAAGTCCACCCTTTGTCAACTTGGCAGCCATACACATCAATTTAAACCATGCTTAATCTCTAATTAAAAGAGATACCAGACATATATATATGTCCGAATATATATATTCATCTAACAACACAAATGTTCTGCATACAACTGGAAATGTACTAAATCCCTCCAAAATGCGGCACAAGCTTGGGTAATATTCACTCTTAAACTTGACATCCTTAAATACTACATTATGAAACTAATGAAACTTATGTCATATGATAAAGGACATAAAACAAAGATACTCATTTTAAGTACACATACAAACATACTCATAACAAAGCAGGGAAGAAATATTCATGACCATTACAGTCCTCATTTCTATAGCTGGTCATGAGGTCAAAGTTCATATTTATCACTACCTTCTTCCACTACCCATTCTATGTTCCCTTTTTCCTCAGCAAGCACCTCAGCTGGCCATGGTTCTTTGCCTTGTGTGGTGACACAAACTTTCATGACTGAAGATTCTGGGCCATAGTTACCCCTGCCTGGATTGGGTTGTTGCAGTTTTCCATTGACTTTAATCACAGGGCATGGCAGTACTAAGAGACATCCTAGGGAATCTGTATTCCAGGAATCTCCATTGTGTAGGTGCTGTCATATTTCCCCTTGATAGTCAGTATCAATCACATCAGTAAGTACAGTAAGTCCCTTCTTGACTGTTGATGCAGAGGCATTCGGCCAGGTGGCAGTCTTTACCAGTTCAATGGAATCGTTGTGTTTCCTTGTGGAAACACTCCTCCTTTTGGAACTAAGACCTCTAGACCCCCAGAACCTAAAGTTGCAGGGACAGGAAGCAAAAATTTTCCTAGTGAATCACTAGCAGTAATAGTGAGTGGTGCCACTCCCATTTCCAGTCTTTGTTTCCTGGACCTGTGCAAACTGGCTATGAGAGAAACAGCACCATAGAGTGGATGCGGATTTAGAGCACACTCAGTCTCCTGGAGAACATTGCCCCAGCCCTTCAATGTATTATACTTAGATAGCATTGTAATTGGGTCTTCAAAAGGCCATTTCACCCTTTTCCTGACCTTGATTCCTGGACCCGTGCATTCTGGCTATGGTAGAAACAGCATCATAGAAAGGATGCTGATTTAGAGCATACTCAGTCTCATGGAGAACATTGCCCCAGCCCTGCAAGGTATTACACTTAGTTGGCATCACAACTGAATCTTCAAAAGGTCATTCCACTGTTCTGTCAAGCCAGCTGCTTCAGAATAATGGGGGACATGATGAGACCAGTGAATCCCATGAGCATGTGCCTAATTCCACACATCATTTGCTGTGAAGTGGGTTTCTTGATCAGAAGCAATGCTGTGTGGAATGCCATGGTGGTGAATAAGACCTTTGGTAAGTCCATGGATGATAGTTTTGAAAGATAAATTGTGTGCAGGGAAGGCAAACCCATATCCTGAGGATGTATCTATTCCACTTAAAACAAATTTCTGCCCATAAGTTGTCCAATGTAATCAGCCTGCCACCAGGTAACAGGCTGCTCACCTCAGGAAATGGTGCCATATTGGAGGCTGAGTGTAGGTCTCTGCTGCTGGCAGATTGGGCACTCAGTACTGGCTGTAGCCAGGTCGGCTTTGGTGAGTGGAAGTCCATGTTACTGAGCCCATGCATAACCTCCATCCATACCACTATGGCCACTTTGCTCATGAGTCCATGGGGCAATGAGAGGATTGGCTGGGGAATGGGTCTGACTGGTATCCACAAAATGAGTCAGCTTATCCCTTGATTATTAAAATCTTCCTCTGCTGAGGTCACCTTTTGGTGAGCATTCATTTGGGACACAAATATCTTCATGTATTTTGCTTACACAGAAAAGTCTATCCATATACCTCTTCCCCAGACCTCTTTGTCAGCAATTTTCCAAACATGTCCCTTCCAAATCCCTGTCGATCCAGCCAAACCATTATCAACAGCCTATGAGTCAGTGTTCAGATGCACTTCCAGCCATTTTTCCTTCCAAGCAAAATGAACAACCAGGTGTACTGCTCGAATTTCTGCCCACTGGGGGGATTTCCCCTCACAACTGTCCTTCAGAGACATCCCAGAAAGGGGTTGCAGTGCTGCAGATGTCCACTTTTAGGTGGTACCTGCATATCATGCAGAACCTTCTGTAAACTAGCCCGAGTTTTTTCTTCTTCAGTCAACTGATTGTAAGGAACTCCCCAAGAGGATAGCTATGGGCTGGGAAAGAGAAGATAATATGGCAGAAGTGGTGGCCACAGGCATTTGTGCCTCTTCTTCATGGAACTTACTTGTGCCTTCAAGGCTCACTCAAACCCTATTTCTTATATGCCACTTCTATGTCAAGATGGAGTGCTGTTGTACATACCCAACTTTATGATATAGCAGGTCAGACAACATCCAGGTAAAGATAAGCAACTCAGGTGTCATGATAACTTGGTGGTTCATGGTTAAGAATTCAGTTTCTACTAAGGCCAAATAGGCTGAAAGCTGTTTTTCAAAAGGAGAATGGTTATCTGCAGAGGATGGCAGACCTTTGCTCCAAAATCCTAAGGGTCTGCATGGTGATTCTGCTATAGGGGCCTGCTAAAGCTCCAGACAGCATCTCTGTTTGCCACTGACACTTCCAGCTTTTGGATCTGCTGGATCATATAACTCATGTGGCAGTGCAGCTTGCACAGCAGCCTGGACTTTTCATAGAGCTTCCTCTTATTCCAGCCCCCACCCAAAGCTAGAAGCTTTTCAGGTCACTTGTTAAATGGGATAGATTGGCATTCCCAAATTAGGAATAAGTTGTCTCAAAAATCCAAAGAGGCCAACTAGGAATTGTTCCTATTTTTTGGTGACAGGAGGGGCCAGATGCAACAGCTTATTCTTCACTTTAGAAGGGATATCTATTCACGTCCTAAACCACTGGACACCTAGAAATTTCCCTGAGGTGGAGATCCCCCTATTTTTTGTTGTATTTATCTCCTATCTTCTCTCTGACAAATGTCTTAACAGTAAGTCTAGAGTAGTTGCTACTTCTTGCTCACTAGGTCCACTCAGAATGATATCATCAATATAATGGGCCAGTGTGATGTCTTGTGGGAGGGAGAGATGATCAAAGACCCTGTGGACAATATTATGACATAGGGCTGTAGATTTGATATATTCCCTAGGTAGGACAGTGAAGGTATATTTCCAGCCTTGCCACCTGAAAGCAAACTGTTTCTTATGGTCCCTACTAACTACAATTGAGAAAAAAATAATAATTTCCCTGATCAAGAGCTGCATACCAGGTAGCAGGGGATATGTCAATTTGCTTAAGCAATGATGTCACATCTGGAACAACAGCCTCAATTAGAATCAGCACCTGGTTACGTTTATGATAATCCACTATCATCCTCCAAGATCCATCTGTTTTTTGCAGTGGCCATATAGGAGAGTTTAATGGGGATGTTGTGGGAATCAACATCTCTGCATTCTTCAAGTCCTTGTTGGTGGCACTGATATGTATAATACCTCCAGGAAAGTGGTATTGTTTTTGTTTTTTTTAATTTTTTACTTCATTTATTTTATTTTTATTTGTTTTTTAAAGATACTTAGATTACATAAATGTTACATAAAAAATATAGAGGATTCCCATATGCCCCACTCCCCACATCTCCCCCATTTTCCCCCATTAAAAACATCCTTCATTAGTGAGGTGCATTCATTGCAATTGGGGAACACATTTTGGAGCATTACCACTAATCATGGTAAAGTTCACATTGTAATTTACACTTTCTTCCACCCAATTCTATAGGTTATGGCAAGATATATAATGGCCTGTATCTGTCGTGTAATGTCATTAAGGAAAACTCCCAAGTCCCAAAAAAGCCCCTGTATTACACCTGTTTTCCCCTCTCCCTGCCCTCAGAACCTCCAGTGGCCACTGCGTCTGCATCAATGATATAATTTCTTCCATTGTTAGAATCACAATAAGTCTATAGAAGAATACCGGTAAGTCTACTTTAGTCCATATTTCATTCCACAAACCTGAGAATTCTGGGACAATGATGTCCACTCCACTTCTAAGTGAAAGGGGGCTGTGATCCCATAGGGCCGATGGATGAGACTCTCTGGCTTGCAGTTGTAGCCTCTCTCAGTTCTTTGGCATGGTAGTTGTCCATCATCACCTCCTTGTTAGTTGTCCAGGGTAAGACCAATGAACTGGAGAGTAGGGGTTGCAACTCCACTGAGATTCAGGGCCCAGCTGGAACATGGACAGTCCAAAGATTTAAGTTTCTTGGGTGTACACCTACCAACTCTAGTACTAGTTATAGGTTCAAATAGAAGGACAGAGGGGCCGTGTGTAGAGAAACCACAACTGATTCCAACTCTGTCACACTGGAGAACATAAATTCCAAAGTAGGGCAAACTGGCAAGACACCAAACTCCTGAGCTATCTGTCCCAACTATAGTGTTTGAATGTTTCCAGAGCCCTTAAGAGCCCCGCTATTTGTGGTAGTATCTACTTTGTCAGTCAATGAGATCCTCCTGAGAAATGCATAACCATAACCTCTGGAATGACCTCCCAACTCACTTTGAAGTCTCTTAGCCATATAAACTCATTTGTCTTTATCTTTTCCCCATTTTAATCAAGGTCTTTTTACAGTTGCTAGTTGGTGCTTGGTAGTAATCCCTCAGTGCCAGGGAGGCTCATACCCAGAAGTCATGTCCCATGCTGGGGAGAAGGTAATGTATTTATATGCTGAGTTCGGCTTAGAGAGAGGCCACATTTGAGCAACAAGAAGGCTCCCAGGAGGCAACTCTTAGGCACCCTATAATACTAGGTTAAGTTTCAATTTCAAAAGTAAAGGTTCATAAGCATGGTCATCAATATCGAAGGCTCATCAATGGACCATCCTCCTTCTCTAGTCATTGACCCTGTACTTGGGGGATTCTTGCTGTTCCATTAGAGAATGTGGCAGAGCTCACCAGGATGGGAATTTTATATTCCCTTGGTTATCATGTGAATCTCTACCCACCGTGACAATGCCCTATGAACATATGAACACATTTATATGCCTTAAATGTATGCCCAGGTGAACTTCCTCCCATGTATCCCCCATCATTGACACCCTGCACCAGTGATCCTCCTCTGCCATAGTTTTAACCTTCCTGTGATCCAAAACTTCTTCACAAAATGAAGCCAATAAAATAGCCAAATACAATTAAAAAGTAAAAGAAATAATAATGATAGTTTTAAAAATAAGAAATAAAATACAAAAAAAATTTTAAAATAAAAAATATATAAATTTGGGATAATAAAAAATACTGAAAAGATATTTAAATTTTTTTGACATTTACCTTTCATCACTGTAAGACCTATTGTCCTATATGTACATTGACATTTTCTTCTGTTTATTTCCCCAGTGTCTTACATTTTTCATTTTGTCTTCAAAGAAGTTTTAGGTTACAGAAAAGTCATGTATCAAATACAGGGTACTCCCATATACCCGACATCCTCCCCCTTTTCCCCTTTCCCCTATTAATAACATTTTATATGTGGATGGTACATTTCTTACAACTGATGTACAAATATTGAAACATAGCTACTAACCCTGGTCAATTGTTTACATTATGGTTTACATTTTAGACTATACACTTTTATAAATGTTGATGTAATTTAATATGACCTATGGCTTGTATCCATCATAGGAACATCATGTAGAACACTTTCATGGCTCCCAGAATGCCCCCTGTTCCATCTATTCTATTCTTCCCCCTCCCTCCCCTGGAGGCCCATGGCAACCACTAGGCTTCACTACTTGAAGACATGATTCATAGTTACTTGCAACAACACTGAGGGCTTGACACACTGGTCTGTGCCAGGAGCTCCTGTCCTGAATGCCTCCCACATATGACACCCTAAACAAATAACCCTCACTTGCCATATTGCCAAATTTCAACCATGTACTCACCAATCCCCAGTGTTTACCTGCTCCCTCCCCCAACCCTCCCCCCAGTTCCATGGACAGTTCAACCCACCCTCATCACCCTACCCCCCTGACAAACCAGTATCGCCCAACCCAATATTATCATTGCACCACTGTCATGCCCCTTGATTGCACAACGATACACTTCCACCTTATCATAGATTTTGCCCATTTGGGCATTAGCTCACAAACTTCTTCTCTCTTTTTATTTCCTATAAACCTATCTTCCAGACTCTATCTCTGTGAGTCTGCTCAATTCATATCAATGAATTCATGTAATATTTGTCCTTCAGTGCATGGTTTGCTTCACTCAACATAAGGTCCTCAAGATTCATCCATGTTATCCCATGTGCTAATACTGTATTCCTTCTTACAGCTGAGTAATATTCCACTGTATGTATATACCACAATTTGCTTAACAATTCATCTGTTGAAGGACATTTGGGTTGAGTCCAACTTTTGGCAATAGTGAATAATGCCTCTATGAACATTGGAGTGCATATATCTGCTCGTGCCCTTGCTT
>JAQZBX010026795.1:0-28729 GCA_029593785.1 Cabassous unicinctus
TTTTTTTTTTTTTGACTGTTATGTGGTAGGAAGAAAATTGCAAAATTCCAATATATCAGAACAAGAAAAAATAACTTACAAACTCAATGGGGAGTATAATGACTAGACCACATAAGGCGAAGAGGGAGCTGAGCCTCAAAGCCCTGGAGGATCAGCCATCAGCAGTAACAAAAGTTGCCTATAACTTTTAACCCCAATTTCTTGCACAGAGATGATTTTCCCTTCCTCCTAAGTTCACAATAGCTAAATCACCTTCGAATACAATTTCCCATGTGTTTTTTTCCACCTTCAGCAATCTATTTAACAGTAAAAGGTAGCCAAATAGAAGTGAACCAGGCACAAGAAATGCTAGAGTCCAGCAAAGAATTGGCCCTACAGGCACTATGACCTTCTGCAAATCAAGGAGGAGCTCATCTTGGGGGCTAGGGGTAAGGAGGGGCTTTTAGGGGTGACAATGACAAAGCACAACTCAGCATTTCTTTGCAGCATTCTTAGCCAGCAAGCAGTTCCTAGGAAGATTAATTATTGATTTTCTTATAATTCATCTAAGGTGATTTTTGTTTATTTGTTTTTCCACCCAGGATGATGAGCATCTGATTTTGATTTTGCTAAAAATAATTTTCACTGTGTCGAGGTTAAAAGAAGCCCTGGAAAAATGGTTTCCAAGAGCAGTGATTTTCCTGGCATGGCATGCAGGGAAAGCAACTCTGTTTTCTGACCATGGAGTTCCAAGGGATAGGACCTCAGGCAACCTCTAGAGGGTGCAGGGTAATGAGAAGCATAAGGGATCTACTAGCAAGGGGTAAAAACACCACAATTTAGACATAACTGTATTTGTGGGCATCAGGCCTGAGGTCTGTGGAATTCCTAGGTGGAAAGACAAACTCATCACAGCTATTGAGGGCTGGACGATTAGCTTTCAAAATCAGCATCTGTCCCTCCTTAACTTCACGGCAGAGGCGACCCGGCTGCTTACCTTTCTGCCGCCAGTGTTGATGCGAAGGGGCGTCAGAAACGGGTCGAAGATCATGTGACTGGTCTCTATGTTGACTGGTGACTGCCGTTTCCCCACAGAGCAGAGATTCCAAGCTGAGTTCACCAATCCCCAGAAAGAAGGAACTAGAAACAAAAAGAAATCGTAAAATTACATTGGGGTGAAAGGTTGGGGAAGTGATGTAAAAGGAACTATGATACAAAAATGGTAAAAATCAAGGGTTTGTAAAAAAACAGACTTCCAGTGGTCTCTATCCACAAAGAGCCCTGGGGTGATTTAACAGCCTGAATCTTTGTCACTTTCTCTAAGTCCTACAGTCATATCCTCTTAAAGTCAGATTTTCTTCCAGACCCATCCATCCCATGGCCTCTTTGATGAGTACAGATGGCATTAATGCTTTAATGGGAAGATAGCATAGTTCAGCTACATAATCTTTGCAAAATGTCTGACCTACACCAAATATTTAGCAATTCCTGAGTTGATGCTCCGGTTTCCCATTTGGCAGGAATTATGTGAGAATCAATCTTGTTCTATCTAGAAATTATTTGAAAAGTTTCAAAGAAAGAAGCATTTGACATGTACAAGATATTAGTCTGTGAATCATCAAGACAAAACTAAAAGAGTGATTTATTTTTACATCCCCTAGTCAATACCAAACAGGAGCTTGGTAACTTGACTTTGTCCTTGTTTAGGCCAACAGTGTGTCATTAACTTAAAGTACAGTGGCTGAAGAACATGTTCATTTGCTGGGCAGAATGAATGTCATTTAATGCTGTGTGCAAATATCCAAAGGAGAACCATCTACTTATTTTTAGAATCAAATTAAAAACATCTACTTGAATAAATTTCAATATTAATTTCCAGTCATATTTTCTTCTATTTAATAAAGTTAGCAGGGTAGGGGGAAGCCAACCAACTAATTTTATGAAGATCAGGCTTTTCCTGCCCATTGAAGTATATTTCCACTGACATCCTGGATCCACGTGTCCTCCACACACCCCTGAGATGATATGGCCATTCATTCATTCATCCACCATAACATGTATAAGGGAGGAAGACAGATAAGCACAAGAATAATTACCACACTAGGAATAAGGTAAGTTAAAAGCATTGTGGGACAGCTGAGGGGCACCCAACCCTGTAGTGGAGGGAGTGGGAGTCACGGATGATTCCTGGAGAAGATGAGCGTTACAAGCAAATCGCAATACTGTCTGATGCACCTGTACTCTCAAGAACTCCATGCAAATTTAATACAGCCTCTAAATTACAGCAGCTATCGTTCCTCCCATTTCCTGGATGGAGAAAACTAGGCAAGAGAGGAGTCTAGCAAACCCTTGAGATATTCTCTAAATAGAGACCCATAATTCAGGAGAATTGGGCAAGGTGGTACCGTTAGCCACATCTAAATCCAAATTCTATGATCCTATTATTTGTTACAGACACTGTTGGGTTGAAGTGGAAGAAGGACTAAAATGTTCCTTGGATTCCTAGAAGAATTCTTTGACACCAAAAGAAGACAGGCCTTATCATGAAATATGGCAAATACCTAATTTGGTTCAACTCATGCCAACAAACTTCTCATGGCTCTGTCCCCTCTAGTTTAAAGGGTTTGAATGGGCTCTCCAGCTATAATTTTGGTTTTCAAAATGGCTGCAATGGACAATTACAGAAGTAGAAAGAGAAGGGGGAGGAGTGGGAGGAAGAGTGTTAGGAGGCACTGGTACATTGTGATTCCTTGTCTCATTTCTCCTCCTTGTTCATGGTAAGCTGTCACTGCAAGTCCCTCAGCATCTTTAAGAGACATGTGCCAGCAAAACTACAATATTTAAGGAAGTTTGAGGATTAAGAGTGCACTTTTAAAAGTCTAAACTTCTTCTTTCCCTAAAATGCTCTTTTTTAAAATCACTGACTTAATCCTATACTTCTTCAATCCTTTCAGGTTTATCATGAAAATAAAGCCTCTATAGGACATGCTCCTATCCCTCTTCATCAGTGATGCTCATAAATGTGCTAAATGTGAGGATGCCAGAGATAGTCATGGCACCACCACAAGTGAGCTCTGTGACCTTAGACAACTCATTTATTGCCCCTTGGGCTTTGGCTGGGCTCTGTGGTTCCTGTGATAGGCAGAATAAGGAAATAATGACCCCCCCATCCCCAAAGATGTCCATGTACTAATCCCCAGAACCTGTGAATGTTACCTTATATGGTGAAAGGGTCTTTGCAGATGTGAATACATTAAGGACCCTGAGATGGGGAGACTATCCTGGCTTATCCAGGTGGCCCCAGTGTAGCCACCAGGGCCCTTACAAGAGGGAGGCAGGAGTGTCAAAGTCAGAAAGAGCATGTAAGGATGGAAACAGAGGTCAGAGAGGAGAGAAGAGGCAAAGATGCTGACTTTGAAGATGGAGGAAGGGACCATGAGCCAAGGAATGTAGTCGGCCTCTAGAAGACGGAAAAGGCAAAGCAATGGATTCTACTCTAGAATCGCCAGAAGGCATGCAGGCTTGCTGATACCAGGATTTTAGTATCGTAAGACTCATTTCAGACTTCTGACTTCCAGAACTGTACGATAGTAAATTTGTGTTGTTTTAAGCCATTAAACTTGTGATAAGTTGTTACAGTGGCGATAGGAAAACTAATTAGCTTTAAAGCTCTGTGAGTCAATAATCTCTTTGACAATCAAAACATCTATGAGGTCTGGGGGAGGCATCTCTGGGAGGCAGCTGCGTGATAAATGTAGTTACAGCTGGTGCACATTACATTTCTTCTACTCCCATGAAAATCATTAACAAAAATTCGTCCAACCCCATAAATATATTGCAAGACGGCCATTAGGCAGTGACATGGGTAGGCAGTGGCTGCTGTGCTTCACCAATAAACTCCACACCAGAAAAGCCCCCAACAAAAAACATAAACAGCAAAAACTTTATGTGAACATCTGCCTTTGCTTTTGTCGGGCATGGGATTCTTTATGAGAAAACGCTTTTGGGGTTTTATATCCCCATTCGCCATCAAGGCCTCTGTGTCTGGTTCTAACCACTTGCTCAGCCAATTGAGGAACAATCCAGAAATATTCTCCCCTGCTCAGCTGTTTTCTTCATTAGCTCCATTCCTGAAGGGATAACTAAGTTTATTCATGACTGGATTGCTGATTATAAACCAGCTATAAACCAATAGCCTTTCAGAGGAAGAGGCCACCTAAACGCATACATAGAATTAAGGCCTAAACCCAGAGAGGTAAAGTCAGCAGCCCAAGGTCACACAGCCAGGTAGAGGCAGAGTAAGAACCAGAACCCAGGTCTCCAGATTTGCAGTTCTAATAGGCTTCCACTGCTTGAAACCCTTTCCTGCCAAGCAGGCTCCATGCAAGAACAGATTATTGTAGCCAGGGAGTTTCACAGTAAATTGTTTCCATGGCCATTGTGAGGCTTTTGCTACTGTTTCTGTTTTGGTAAATCAAAAGCAGCATTAGCATGTATTTTTTCAGTCAAAACAAATCAAATGCAAAGGTTCAAATCAAACTATTTAGAAAGTCAACTCTCTGAAATAAGGTTAATATTCTATAAAAGCCCTACATTGATGGGGTAAGGTATACAGAATTGTCTGGAAACAAAAAAAAAGCCTTCAGTTCAAGCTAGAAAAGATGTGTTCAGATCACATCTGTTGGGTCCTGAGACCTGGTGGGAATGACTGTCCATGAGGAACTGCTCCAGGGACAGCTGGACCGGGCAAGGCTTTAGTCCAGATAAAAACACTTGGTGTCAAGTGTTGGGACAATGATTAAGGTGTTGAAGCAAGTCCTGGGAGCTCAGGTGCGAAATGGTCCAGGCAAAGGTCTGCAAACGCAGTTTAAAGTGGGATCGAGGAAAATGCCTTAGCATGAAGGCTGTGGAAACAGAAGGCCAGTGCGTGCCCACGCTTATTGGGCCACAGGAGTGAGCCAGCTGAGCTGACATGCAGAGCAGGGCTGGAGAGAAGAACTAAAGCTTCAGGAGTCTGAATAAGAAACTGTCCCTCTGGCTTTGCCCAGAGCTCTCAGTTCTCCCCAGGGTCTGACACTTAACTATTTGCCGTATTGTCGAACCTTCAGCTTTACTGGCACTCCATATCACCCCTGGGAGGACAGGTGGGGTTGTAGAATGCTGTGCTTCTATTTCTAAATTCAGAGTCTCATTGATGAATTAGTTTTTTCTCTTAGTGTCCATGGCTGTCCCAGTCTATAAATCAGATTTTAAACTTTCATATTCATATTTTAAAACATCGATTATTATGGTTTTCTACCTTGACTGATGGAACTTATTCTTAAGAAAAAAATGTAAATGTAATAAAGCAAAACTAAGTGAGAATCACTCTAACAAATTAATGGACAATTGGTCTGAAGATGTTTGAATTCCATCATTCCTGGCATCTTTTCCATACTACTTTCTAATTTACATATAAACTAGCACATACAAGAGGCCTGAATATTTTTGCAAATTAATTTTCATAGAGCCTAAGTAAACAATGGAACTTTCCTGCTGCTTCACAGCTATGACATCTGCCAAAACATTTCCCCATGGCTATCCTACCATTCTTAGTATAAAACACAAATCCCAAACAGTCTATTGGCTCTGGGTCTAGTAAGCAATGAAAGATACTCAGGGACTACGAATTCAGCTGCTTAAAATGTGAGCCTTGGCAAACCCAAAGGAAAACCTATCAGCTGTGTGTTCAAAACCGATGAAACAAAAAGTTCAAGTTAGTTTATTAACGCAGGTTGGCAAACTGTGTTCAAAACCAACGAAGTTCTCACCAAAACAAGACATGGCCAGGAGAACAAGGAATTAGAGGAATTAAGGGGGATATTGAGAGTTAAGATTTGTCTTCATGGCATTTTTACCCTAGATAGAAAGGGTGTCCAAGGCAGAAGAGAAGAGCAGGTCTTGAGGACAGAAGAGCTGGATGAGTTCAAGGAACTGTGAGGAAGCCAGTTGACTTGAGCTTGATGGATCAGGTGAAGGAAAAAAAAGGGGGTGAGATGAGATTGGCCTGATAGATTAGGGCCAGTTGATTCAGGAAATTGCAGGCCATGGGAGGAGTTTGCATTTTACTCCAAATGTAACAAGACACCACTGAGAGTTTTGGGCAAGGGGCATGGTCTAATTTATGAATGACCATCTGCCTTGGCTGGAATATAACCAAGAATGTGCTTGATTATCCTTGGCATAGTTTGAATGGAGAAATAATTGGTTCCCAAGTAACAGTTGGACACATGGAGTTTTAAGTAAATTTAATCCTGTTGCTTTGAGTGTTTTTAAATTCTACCTCAAAGGCAGAAGAACTAATTGAATGTTTTAAAAACTATTGTCTTCAACATATGTGCCTATAAAATACATTTTCCTAGGATCCAACTAGTCGTAATTTGAAGGAAGGAATATTTTCATGAAGGAACTCTGCTAAGGCAATCTTTTCTCTCCTTCAAGCAATAAACTAAGTCTCCAACTTTTCAGCCAAAGGAAAGTAAATGGAAGTTGGAAAGTGAATACTGGCATAAAACGTACCTTCAGTGAGAATTCAATCCTACAAATAAAGCCTTCCACTTCAGTACAACAAACTCTACTTTGGGGTTATAAAGCATATGAATGCATTTTACATAAGAACGCTTGCTCTTTCCCTTACCAATGCTGATTTACTGTCCCTTTCTCTATTCTCAAGTGTAACAAATCTCCACTTTGAGTCATTATTAATGAACATGTTTAAAATACCCACTGCTGCAGATTTTTGGCCCCTTTCTATTTTCAGACTTATTTCATAGGGGGACTTAGCTTTGGAATTAACCCCTTTGTTTCTGGACTTTTCTTTCATTTCTGGGGCTCTGATTCATAGTACCAGGAGGGCTTCTAAGTAGTGGTTCCCATTCTCTCACTTGGGAACCTAGTTGCATGTCTTATTTGACACTCAATCATTAATTTTGCATCCATCTAAAACATGAATGGAGCATCTCCAAAGAGTGAGGGATAGAAAGATAAATCAAAGGCCCCACTCTTAAGGATACCCAGTTTGATGGGAAGATAGGTAAGACAGTAAATAGTTATAACAAAACAGGAGAAGTGTTATAATAAAGGATATGCACATTAAAGCTTAAATGCAGAGAGGTGAGTTATCTGATGTGGACCCTCTTCTCAAGTGCTAGGGTAAAGTGGCAGTTTGAGATTATTTATGAATTCCAAAAAGAGAGATTATATTTGTAAACTGGTCTGTTCCTCTGGGTGTGATCCCCTTTGATTGTATTAGAATCAGCTGAGATGTCTTTGATTAAATTATGTTAAGATTAGGGCTTTGATTCAAACGTGTCAGTAGGGCATGACTCAGTTTAAGTCCCAGGCCCCTTGGTGGGCTATATAAACGGACACTCACTCAAGAAGACACACAGAAGAAGATACACGGAAAAGAAAGAGAGCTCCATAGACACAGCAGAGGAGAGAACTTTGATCCTGCGGCCCGGGAAGAGAGATAAGCCATTTGTCTGACAGTTTGTAGCTGAAGAAAACAGAGCAGCTTAGCTGAGGAAGCCTAGAAAGAAAAAATTCCGTAAGCGAGCCTATGGGAAGACGCTGGGCCCATGGAGCCTTAAGAGGAAGAAGGAAGGAGAGACCAAGACTGCCATCTTGCTTCAACATGTGGCAAATGACTTGGGTGAGAAAAGCAACTTGGAGTTGGACTCTTTAGGGCCTTGTAACTATAAGCTTTTACCCCAAATAAATATCTTTTATAAAAACCAACAGATTTCTGGTACTTTGCATCAGCATCCCTTTGGCTGACTAATACAGGTAATCCTTCCTAGTAAAGGGGATATTTGAGTTCAGTATGAATGGAGGTTGCAAGACATGAATCTGGTAACTAGTTAAAAGACCAAAGTTTTTCCTCATGTAGAGAGACCTTCTAATCCTGGCAACTGAGATGAATTATCACTGAAATTTGAATTACTATTGTACTGGGAGAATTTAAACCTCTGGCTCTTCTGATGCTTCTGACTTGGAGTTACTATTGTATAAGGAGGAAATCACAACTACCACACCCTCACCATAGAACGCTAGGCAGGTGGCTCAACTTCCACAGCCTTGGTCTCTCCCTCTGTGAAATGGGAATGGCAGCTATGTCTAGAGTTGCTGGGAAGACTGAAAACATGCTAATAAAAGATCTGGCCTAAGGCGGGTCCTATGATAAGCATTTAGTAAATGCTCGAAGATATGGGTGAGGGGACGCTGGGGAACAGCCTGACCACAACACTGTGGGTCTCCCTCTGAGGCATTCCCGGGGCAGAGATGAAAGAAGGTGAAGAATCTGGGTAGGAGGGGGAGGAGAGGCTGCTTTCAGATGCCCACACAACCCATCCTGGTTTGAGAGCAGGCAGCAGTCTAAGGCATAGGACCAGTCACTCAATCTCATACTTTCAATGAGCCATGTGCAATTATTTCTCATACGTCTGGATGAATGGAGGCAGTGGACAGTGATATGGATAATCCAAGATGGCTTTAATGCCAAGGGAAAATCATTTTAACCTTTGGAAGTTGTTGGTGACTTGTTGGTACAGCAGATTCATCCTTTTTGTGCTTGTTTCCCATGTGACTAACTCATATCCCTGAGAGCACATCAACTGAGGGTGAAGAGAAATGATGGGGGCCAGTTTTCATTTGCTAGTCACCCACCATTTAATAAGCTCTGTGCTACGAACTTGGCATACCTTATCTTGCTAAACCCTCCCCACAATTCCATGAAATAATATTGTCATTATTTGATAGATGAGAAAAATAAGACTCAAAGAGATTAAGAGACTTCCTCAAAGGTGCTTAGCCAGTAAGTAATGGGACTAGAATTTGAGATCAGTTTCTTTCTTTAAATAAACAACATACAAAGAAAGTATTATGGGTGTGGTAACATGTCAGACAATTCATAGACTGTAAAAAGCAAGAGGTAGTCATCTTTCCTTCCTTCCAGGGTCATTCTTGAGATAACCAGTGTGAACAGTTTATTAGGGATCATTCAGTATCTTTCGCTATGGTCATACACACACACACAAACAAACACATACACACAGTTAGAGATGCTCTTTCCACAAAAACGCATTTTATTTCCAAGTAACAATATGCCGTGAATGCCTCCTGTCGATATCTAATAGCTCTATTCATTAATTAGTAAGTCACAGAGCATTCATTGTTAGAATGCACATTAATTTTCTCAACCTGAAGCACATTAAGGATGTTTCCATTATTTTACCATTAAAAGCAATGTTGCAATAAACATCTTCAAACCTATACCTTTATATGCTGGTACTTTCATGTCAGTAAGAAAGATTCCTATATGCAGTATTGTTGTGTCAGGGTTATGTACATGCTTTATTTTCATAGATGCCGCCAGGTAACTTTAAAAGATACTGGAAGTGCCAATGAAAATTAACACTTCTACCAGTTATGTAGAAATGTGTCCATTTCTCCACAATCTCCAAGCACTGAATGCTCTTTTTTTGGTAATCTAACAGGGAAAATGATACTTGATTGCTTTTATTTGCATTTCCAACAGCTGTTATGGTTGAGTATCTTCATATATGCTCATTGGTATTTGCATTTCTCTTGTGATCATATTCTTCACACATTTTTTTCTGTGTTTTTCATATCAATTTTAGCTGTCTTTGAGTAATAGGAGTATTAACCCTTTCTCGTATGCTGTGAATAGTTCTCCTAGCCCATTATCTAGCTTTCAGTCTCTTTTTTGCTATTTCACTATACAGAAATTTCCATTTTTATAAGGTCAAATTTAATGATCTTTTTCTTTATAAGCTTTCTGTGTTTGCTGTCTTGTTTAAAATAATACTGCCAACCACAGGCATGTAATATTTCCTAAATGCTTAAAAAATATTTTTATTGTTATACTTTTTTTTAAAGGCATGTCTCATATTCTCTTTTTAAAAATTTATTCCCCCGCCCCTTGTGCTCGCTGTCTGCTTTCTCTGTCCATTGGCTGCGCGTTTCCTCTGTGTCTGCTTGTCTTCCCTTTGTTGCGTCATCTTGCTGTGCCAGCTCTCGACGGGCGCAGGCTGTCAGCTCTCAGCGGTGCAGGTGCGGCCTGGGCTGTTAGCTCTCCGCGGGCGTGGGCCAGCTTGCCCTCACCAGAAGGCCACGGGAATCGAACCCAGGGCCTCCCATATAGTAGATGGGAGCCCAAACAATTGAGCCACATCCACTTCCTTATTGTTATACTTTTAAAATTTATTTTTAAATATATCTGAGAATAATATTTGTATATGCTATGAGACAGGGGTCTAAGATTTTTCCCAGACAGAAAGTGAATTATGCCAGCATTGTTTATTAAATATAATGTCTTTCCCCACCAAATAAGTGCCACTTTTACCACATATTGTTTCCACATATATTGGATTTGCTCTGATCTTTCTGGACTGTTCCATTGAACTATCTGTATATTCCCCTGTCAGTACCTTGCTGTTTTGAGTATAGTAACATTTATGTAAATGATAAGATCAGTCTTCTTGATCAAAAAGCCTGCCCTTTTCCCATGCTACCACTATGGGACCATAAAAACATCTGACCTCCCGGGAAACCTCTTGGATTAGTGATCCTAGTAACTCTACACAGTTGTAGCATTCTTGGGGTGGAGATGGGAGTCAAGAGCGTTAGAGATTATCTGGCGCATCCTTGTGTCTTCAGGTAGCTTTGTATTTGAATCATGAATAGGTAGAGAGGTCAGTGCTTGCCCCTTTCCTCCAAAAACACTCAAGGGCAGTGGGACTCTTAGAGCCTTTGCTTCTAATGTAAAAGGCACTCAGACACTCTCCAGAGCAGAGGCTTGGGCAGGCAGTCCAGTGTGAGGGAAATGGCATGGTATTTGGGGCCAATAAGACAGGGTTCAGTTCCACGTTCTCCTAATAATAGTCAGATTCATTGAGTACTTAACCATGCACTGGGCACTGAATCTAGTACTTTCTATGCATTAGCTCATTTAATCATTTCAGAGGCAGGACTTATTACTCCTATTCTTACAGGATGTTATAGACATGTGAGGCATATAGACGTTAAATAACCTGCCCCAGGTCACAAAACTGGCAAGTGGTGAAGTCAGGATTGAGAACTCAGGCTATCTGGCTCCAGCCGCCTTGCTTGTAACCTGCATCCTCATGCTGCCTCCATCCATTCCTCAGGCCCCGCACAGAACTCAGCTGGACTAAACTGCTATCACGATTTCCTCCTCAATATTGGGATTTCTCAGAATGAAGGCCAGTGAATTAGGATGACTCATTCCTGGGAACCCACAGGAAGGCATAAAGCACGGTCGGTTTATGTATGCGTTAAGCCCTGTGTGTATGTCTTGGACTTAAGGTTTAGACTAACAATTGTGTTAAGCATTACCAGATTACATTTGGATGGCAATTTTTCTTGCCCCGTGTAATTACTGGTGCTTGAGATAAAATCTGAAACTAGTATATTGAAGCTGGGAATTGAAACCACATACAGAAAAACGTCTCTGTGCATGTCAATAAAGCAGTCCATTAATTATTTCCATCTACTCAACTCAAAAGAAAATGGCCAGTGTGATGGCTCTGGATAACCACAGGACCTACTTGAAATTCTTAAAAAGGCTGTATTCTCTCAAGAAGCACATGTCAGTAATGCAGAAGCCGGTGGGGGCATAAGAATCAAACACCAGGTAAAAAACATACAAGCACGGAAAGTGGATCATCTCTTAGAGCCTTTGGAAATTCTGAAAATTTACCCAACAGATAACTATTCTTTATGAATTCAAACATCAGGGAAACACTTAAAATGCTGCAAAATATACCTTGGAATACAGTGTCCTATTTCCAAGTATACTAACATCTCCCTCTCTTTCTCTCTTCCACTCACTCTCTCTGTAAGCATATGTGAAATTATCCCTCTACACAAATGTCAGAAACGGGCAAATGCTGAAAGGTAAAATGTTACTCTCAAGCTCAGCCGCCCAGATGTTGAGAGAGATCAGCTGAGCCTAGCGTTACAGTCCATTCCAGCTGTGAGTATCTCAGCCTTTTGCAGCATGCACTGTGTTCACATTTGTGTAATCCTACAGAAGCCTCCAATTGTTCCAGTTTTTCTTGAGTTTGATGTGTTGGAGGCCATTTTCTTTATTGTTTGCAAAAATAACAAGACAATTATCTTCATGATACATTGGGAGAAATATCCATGCCTCCACTGAGTCCTGAAGCCCTCATACAACAGAATCAGTCACTAAACAGGGAAGAAAAATGCAAAAATGATCTGTTGATCTTTTCCCAATTTTGTACTAGGATGGAGTGTCCACTAAGTCTGCAATGTAATTGCTATTAAGATGCTAGATTTAGGTTCTGTGGTGTAGGGACTTCACCAATAACAGTCAGCGTCTCCTCTTAGCTTTCATATTTGACTTTTGCATCACTTTTAGCCAGGTGGGAAAAGTTGCAGACATCTCATTTATTGTAGATGTCTATTATCCTTAATATCTTATTACCATTCAAATCTGGATGATTTCTTTGCTTTGAGATGCTCCTTATCCAACCCACTTACCACTATCCTAAACTAGCTTCTCACTTCCATGTAACTTAGTTTTTGCAATAATTTCTTAGATAAGTTCCCCTGCTCTAGGGTCAGTTCCACTGGAAATTGGGATAGATCCATGGTCTACAACAGAATTTAGTGTACCCCTAGGGGTCAGGATCAGGTTACTCTAGACCTGTGTTCCCTTATAGCCCTAGAGCTCTGATTTGATGCCAACATTATATCCCCAGTTCCCATGCCAATGTTTGGCACAGGGTAGACACTCAACAACAATATATTGAAAGGATGGATGGATGGAAGGATGGATGGATGGATGGAGGAATGGATGGATGGTGTGGCAGTTTGAGATTATTTATGAATTCCAAAAAGAGAGATTATGTTGGTAAACTGGTCTATTCCTCTGGGTGTGATCCCCTTTAATTGTATTAGATTCAGCTGAGATGTCTTTGATTATATTATGTTAAGATTAGGGCTTTGATTTGACCAAGTCAGTAGGGTGTGACTCAGGGTTGGGTCCCTGCCCCCGTGGTGGGCTGATATAAATCAACACTCACTTAAGAAGACATGCAGGAAGAGAAAGAGCTCCATAGACAGAGAAGAGGAGAGAACTTGGTCATTTCCGTCCTGCCATGTGACAGAATACAGAAAGCTCAAACAGCTAAAGCCCCAGGAAGAGAGATGAGTCATTTGTCTGAGAGTCTGCAGCTGATATAGAAATCCCAGAAGGAAATGAGCCCTACAAGACTGATATGGGAAGCCCTGAAAAACCAGGCAGAGATCTCCCACCATCTTGCTTCAACAGGGGCAACAGACTTTGGTGAGAAAGCAGCCTTGAGTTGGACTCTTTAGGGCCTTGTAACTGTAAGCTTTTACCCCAAATAAATACCCTTTATAAAAACCAACAGATTTCTGGTACTTTGCATCAGCACTCCTTTGGCTGATGGATTGCTGAATGAAGGCAGGGCCATGTTGTCTGCTCTGCATACTTACTATTCCCTCCCACCCCACCCCCCCCATCA
Organism: Cabassous unicinctus; assembly: GCA_029593785.1. Classification (NCBI taxonomy): domain Eukaryota; kingdom Metazoa; phylum Chordata; class Mammalia; order Cingulata; family Chlamyphoridae; genus Cabassous; species Cabassous unicinctus. The sequence continues at coordinate 13,578 of JAQZBX010026795.1, forward strand.
CTCCCTCTATCCTCCACTCTTTCCAATGGAGTAACATTCGTCCCTGTGGTCCTCGAAATCTCCTCTATTCTAGTATTCACACTACATTGTAATTTTGAACATATCTGTCTCTCTGCCTAGACTGGACATTTCTTGAAAAGAGACTTCCATCTTTAAATCACCACTAAGTGTAGTATATAGAGCATAGTAGACTAAAAGGCAATGTTTAAATAAACAAAAGGATACAAATTAATCAAAGCCTGATATACACTAGTGGAAGAAGATAAGGCAAAAGGTGGGGAGTGGGGGCGAACTGGCATTTTATTGAACTCCTACTTTGTGTCAGGCCCAATGTTAGGCATTTATGGGATTTTTATTTAATGTATGATCACTCTCTCCAGGTAAAGCGAAAGATAATGCCTGACCCCAAGGACACAGTGTTGTTTATCCAGGTTGGATAAACTACCCACTCCTTTAGCATGGACTTCACATGGTATCTTCCTTCCAAAAAGTATGGAATGGAAACGGGGAGAAAAAAAAATGTGTACCTTCCCAGTGGAGAAATCTAGCAAACATTACCTCAGGCAGGTGATAAAGGTCAACATCAACAGTGTGATAGCTCATGCTGAGAGTAAGTAGCCTTGGTATGATGTGATGAAAATTGCACTTTATTCTCTGTCATCTTCCTTCCCCAAACTCATAACCCCAATCTAATCACCAGAAAAACATCAAACAGATTCCAATAGAAGGGCATCCTACAACCTGACCAGGATTCCTCAAAACTGTCAAGGTCATGAAAACCTTGTCAAGGAATTTGTGAGAAACTGTCACAGCTAAGAGGAGCCTAAGAAGATGTGAAAACTAAATGTAATATGGTATTCTGGATGTGTCCTGGAACAGAAAAAAAAGGAAAAGGTGCAATCTAACCAAATCTGAATAAAGTATGGAGATTTGTTAATAATAATAATAATGTGTCAATGTTGGTTCGTTATTTGTAGCCATAAATGTGCCATACTAATGTAAGAAGTCAGTAATAGCGGGGGCTGGGTAAGTGATATATGGGACCTCTTTGTACTATCTAGTCAATTTTTCTGTAAATCTAAAATTGTCCTAAAAATACATAGTTTATTTTTTTAAAAAGTATGGCCCGCAGGCAGACACGACCTATCCTTGTAATAATCATGAAAGATGGATTGGAGGCTGTATTGACTGATCATATTGGAAAAAGAAAAAGTCAAATTCCATTACTACAGGAGACCCTGACATTAGTCAATGTAATTTTAGAACATAAAATGATACTTACCTGTTCTGGTATTTATGTTTCCATCTTTGGAAGATATTTCTCTTTTTCAAACAGCACTGTACAAATATTTGACAACAAATAAAAGTAAAACTGCTCTGTAAACGGTTACTTCTTAATGAAGTTAACGGTTACTTCTTAATTGTTATATTACAATACGCTTGCAAACAACCAGCACTATACTTTGTCGGTTGGGTCTCTGCACTTCAGTACAATTTTGCTCTCCTGGTAAGACAACAACTAAAGTTCATGTACTAAATACAAAGAATATATCTTTGTTATATAAAGTGTGCACAAACAGATAGTATGAACACTGTTTTTTTTTTTTCCTTTATTGTTGCTTAAAATATGTGACGTGCTTAATGGTACTGAACTGTGGTGGTTTGAAGCTGTATGGACCCCAGAAAATCATGTTCTTAAAACTAATCCATTCCTGTGGGTGTGAACCTATTGTAATTAGGATGATTGATTAGGTTCCTTCAGTAAGGTGTGACCCAGTATGGGTCTTAATCCTTTCACTGGAGTCCTATATAAACGGGATGAATGCAGAGAGAAAACCACGAAAGCAAGAAGCTGAAAGCAACAAAACCTGGAAGAGAAGGGAAAGACCAGCAGATGCCACCATGTGCCTTGCTATGTGACAGAGGAGTCCAGGATCACTGGCAGCCAGTCTTTGGGAAGAAAGCATCACCTTGATGATGCTTAAATTTGGACATTTTCATGTCTTCAAAACTGTAAGCTTGTGAGCTAATAAATTCCCATTGTTAAAAGCCATCCCATTTTATGGTATCTGCTTACAGCAGCTTAGCAAACGAAAACATTAACAAACCATATTCCAACTTGCAGCCTCCGCAGGAGGTCACTGGCAACCCAGCAAAAGAAATTCGTGCTGATCCAAGCTAAGCCTTCTTTTAGAGACTGATCCAGCTTAGAAGACTCTCTCAAATCAATGACTCGGGACATTAAAGTTCAACATCATCTTTTTGAAATAGCAAGAATCTGAAATTTCCTCAATAAAGTTGGCAGCTCCCCAGGCTTCACTGAAAACTTGAACTGCCCTGAGGAAATACCAGTTCCTGGTGACAAGAGATTAAAAGACCATTTGAGTTTTAAAGGCCAAGAAGCCTAGGAAAGCCAGCAAGGACTGCTCAGAAATTTAATCAGCAATGAACACATCCTTACAAGTTTCCCCTGATAGGAGTCTGAGCCTCACCTCCAGTTAGTCGCAAGGCGGCCCCCTCCTTCTGCCTCTCTAGGTGTTGGGAAATCTGGCTAAACCAGTAAAATCCTCACTTTACCAATACCTTATGGTTTGTAAAACATGTTTTCAAAGCATTCAGGTTCGGCTACTCCCTGACATAGTACACAACGATTTCATTAACAATTTGGCAGTTCAACAAAACCCCCTTGTATAGTCTGACTCATCAAACATGAGAATGCAATTCCTCCTCTCTCAGAGGGAGGCAACATTTTAAATTTCTCTTTCATTCACTAGAAAAGCAGGAAGTAAAAATATCTAGAAGCAAACAGAAGTGGTGGATTACTGATAGCTAAAAACATATAACAATGGAGGCTTAGCGCAGTGATGAAGCATTAATTTTGGGGCATAGCAAAAAGCTATGAGCACAAACACTCCATTTATACTGGTTCAGTGAGGACATAGGGAGTAGATTAATGTTTGAAAAGATCTGGAAGATGGGAAATATGGTTAAAAGGTTAAAGGTCTTGGTAGGATGTTGTAAGTGGATAGTTGGTCTAATGGTTGAGCGTGGTTCAATAATTAATATTTATTAGGTGCTGACTCCATTCTAGGTCCTATTCTAAGTGTTTACACACACATGAACTCATTTAATCCTCTCAACAGTCCTATGATATGGGTATAATTATTATCTCCATTTTACAGTTGAGGAAACTGAGGCATGGGGAGAGTAAAGCAAACTGCCCAAAGTTTTGCGGATGATAAGTGGTTGAGCCAGGATTCAAATTCTGGATCCACAGCCTGCATTTCTTCACCACTATGTGATCCTACTTCATCATGATCTTTAAGGCTACACAACAATAAAATGGGGGCCTTGAGAGAGGAGCTGATCTGTGACCCCACACCAGAGATTCTGAAAGATAGGGTAGGTCCCACAGATTTGCATTATTAACAAGCAGTCCGGGTGTTTTCAATGCAGATTGTCCCTAGACCTTAAAAAAAAAAACAACAGCTAATGCAATTGACAATGACTGGGGAAAAGCAGGTTTTCTAGATTCACAAGGTCAGCAATCTGACCTTAACAATGACAAATCTAAGGAGAAAAACTATATCACTGACTAGTCTAAAAGGAAGTCTGAAGCAGAAAAGCAAACTTCCACCTTGTGCTTCCTCTCCTAACTCAAGCAAGAAGCACAGAAAGGTGTTCTCTGCTGGGGACAGGAGTATTTCACAGGAACAATGGCCTGGAGGCAACAGCCCTCAATTTTATCAACCTTCTTTTGTTTTAATTTCTGGTTCACCAAGCAACCCTCAGATAGAAATTCTCAAGTGTCCTAATCCCAAGAAGTAAATAAGAGATACTAGACATGAATATTCCTGCTACTGGGAAGGGATTCCCTGATTTCCCCGTTAAAAATAGACAGTCATCGTGGTTTATTCATCATCCTGTGCTATTTCAGTGAGCACCAATCAGCCCCAGGGGCCTAACAATCTGGGGCTATACCAAGGATATCCAGTTTCTGGATTCCAGATCCTGCACATCAGACACTGGGCCAAGGGGATTTAACGAGTAGGTGGCCCCCAGAGGCACTGCCAGCAACCTGACCGCACCTGGCCATGGCCTGCCTCTGCAGGGACTGCCCCCACCTCACCGGAAAAGGGTCCCCACTCATCGTTATTTTAGAAACAAAAAGCTGCATTTAAAAACCAAAAATGATGTGTGCACAAAGATGTTAACCAGAACATAACTGATAATAATGAAGCATGAAAAACAATCTAATTGTGCAATGATAATAGAGTTGTTTAATATATTAGGTACATCCACATAAAGAATATTTGTGCAGTCATTAACACAAATTTTAACTATACTTTTAAGTTTTTACCTAGAATGTGGTTTCAAAGATATAAAACAATGTACACTGGAAGAAAAATAACCAAAATGTGGACAGGCACATTTATCTCTGCATGGTGGAATGGTAAAGCAATGTTAACGTATATCTAATGTGTCCATGTTTCAAGCTTTCTGCAACGAGGTCCTCCTTTCACAATTCAAAAAGACAAAAATAAGTAAAATTGCTTAGTTGGGCCAAATTTAATTCCAGAGAATTATATTCTGTGAATCAGATTAATTTTCCTTATCACATCTCTTTTGATTAGCAGGGGAAAGGGAAAGAAAGGCAGTCTTGCCTCTCTGCACCCACTTTCCAAGTTTCTGGGCCAACTGGCTTGATCTGCATTCACCCAAGAAATAAAATGCAGGTGATATACCCTCCCCTTGTAGGAAAGGAGAGGAGATGAGTGGTTAGTTTTCACAATTGCCAGAGGAGACATGGAAAACCTCAATACACTGAGCAAGAATTCTTCTCTTTCATCCCTACTCTGGTACAAAGAAGTTAATAAGAATTTAGTTAATTGGCTTGTTTTCATTCTAATTAACTAACAAATCTATGCCAATCTCAGCTGCTGATTGATGTTTAAAAGGGATTGTTTTCTGTGCCAGGAGGTCTGAGTCCTGAGGCTCACAGCATGAGCTTCCCTGGGAGCCGAGACTCCACAAAGCCAGGGGTGAGCAGGCCTGCGGGGACACCACAGGCCTTCCTGTCTCTTTGAAGAGAAACTAAAACTGATGGCATACACCTGACCTTCTCATGCATTACTGACTCCAGTTGAAGCAGATATGAACTCATTTTCTCGGATGGGAACAGAAGACCCAGTGGGCTAAGGCTCTTGTGCCATGTGGGTACAGGGGCCTTCAGGAAGGTGCGAGTTAAGCCTGCCAAAGCTGAGCCTACTTCTTGGTTACCCATACCAATTAGTTCTGCCATTTAACACAGGGATTAGCAATCTCATTTTCTTGGACTGTCATCCAAGGATCTGAATAAAACCCCTTAGTAGAGCTTGCCTGCTGCAAAATTTTGAAGTGGGCTAAATTGGTTTTCCACATCTTTTCACCTGCCTTTTAAGCCCCCTCCCCCCAGTTCCCTAACCAGGTAGCCTGTGCTTCCCTCTCTTGCTCCCCTTCAGTCTGCTTCTCCTTCCTCCACAGTAGATACTACATGCATCACAACCTACAAGTGGACACACGATCAGGCACACGCAAACACTTCTCAGGAGGGTAGTGGAATGCTTCAAACTTGTGCTAGATCAGAAATTAAGGCCAGATAAGGACTGTGCCCAAACCATGCTAACAGGATGGTGGGGAAAGAAAAAAAAATAAAAAAGAAGAACCCAAAGTAGACAAAGTGGAATGGCTAGTGCACCAACAAGAACTGACTTCAAGACCAACTGGCAAAGCCCCAAGGTCCAGCCCACAGTCACTGCAGAAAATGAGAGGGCTCAGAGGAAAGCAGTGGGAAGAATTCACAATTTATAAAAAACAAAGAGTTCGTTCTCTTCCATGCCTCCTGCCTTTTAACCTACTGCCTAACCTAAAATAATCAGTCAGTAAGAGGTCTTACATCCTCAATTTCTCTCTGCTTCCCTTTCCCTGCATTGGCTCTAACTCTTCCTATTGATCAGATATTCCCATCTCCAGTGATCAAGAACTTTCAATGGCTCCTTATTGCCACCAAGTAGACAGAGGCCTCCTTAGTCTTGCTTTCAAGGTCCACCCCTGTCTGGCAGCAGCCCACCTTTGGGACTTACCTCCCACTGCTCTTCCTCATGCACCTTGGCCTCCAACTAAATGGAAACTCTGCCATTGCCAGCATGTCCTAGGCCATTCTTCTCTCTGTGCCTTCATCATACTGTGTGTGTTGCCTGACACGTCTACTTGTTAAATTCCTACTCATTCTCCATGGCCAGACTCAAGTACCCTTTGCTTTAGGAACCTTCTTCCATACCTCTACTGCTTCATTAAGTAGTACCCTCTTCTTCCTCTGAAATTCTGTTATCCAGTGTCTCTCTTACGCTACTTTAGAGGTGATGGTCAACCTGTCTAGGTGATGGTGTCCAGATGTTTGGTCAAGCACTGGTCTGCTGGTTACTGTGGAGGTGATCAGTTGGTTTCCATCTTGTCAACAAAGGAGATGCCCTCAGCAATGTGGGGAGTCTCCTCATCCAATCAGCTGGAAGTTTTAAAAGCCAGAAGGGAGAATTTCAGAGGTCAGAAGAATTTTTGCCTCACATTCAGCATTGCTCTTGCCAGAATTTCCAGCCAGCCAGCTTCTGCTGGGGAATGTGAATTAAGGACTTTACCATCAGCGTTTTCGGAATTTCCAGCTTGCGGCCTATCTATAAGTTCAGACTTGCCAGCGCCATGGTTGTGTAAGTCAGTTCCTTATTCTCTCGTATATATATACCCTGTTTTTTGTTACTCTGGGAACCCTAATACATCATCTTTTTAAACCCTAATATTCCTTCTAGCTTATAACATGATAATGGAATCTCAATGACCAATTATTCAATTGTTCAATGAATGAATGAGGAATAAATTATTGAGGAATCATGCCCACACCACACTGATGGATCTTTCTCTTCTTGCTTACTCATTGTTGCTTTCATATATGCACACTGATGCTCACACATTTCTGTCTGTGAGAAAATTCAGATATCTTAATTGAAAAATAAAAGATTGATAAGCAGAGGAAAAAAAAAAAGAAAAACAGTACAAAAATTTAAAAAAAAAGAAAAAGATTAGTGCTCCCATTCTCTTAAACAAGAAAGATCTTTTCTTGGCTTTTAGAATGTAATTATTTATATATTTCTGAATATAGAATCTACCTTTGTTCCACAGGGACCTTCATGCTCTTTTTTTTTTTTTTAGTAAAAGCATGTTTATTATATATCAGATATACATTTCATACATCTTAGTTGCAAGGAATGGCTAGTCTTGATTATTTAGAGTCCCTACATATCTTTCAAAGTTGGTATTAAGTAGCTTTGAGAGATAATTGAAATAATAATTCTTATTATTTAAAGAGCATAATGACAAAGGTATTTGTAACAGATTGTATTTTCCAAAGATTACTGCAAAATAGCACCACTTCATGCTCTTTTTGCACTGCAAAATTTTGATTTTAGGATGCATCTTCATGTGGGAAGAAAAAAAACAAAACAACTCTGTCCAGACATTGTGAGCTACTTTTATCCGTGCTGTGGTGGAAGAATGGAGGAAGCATCCCAGAGTGCCACAGCATGGTGACTTGGAGGGCCTCGCTCAATTTGACAGAGGTTCACCTACCTGAGGTTTGTAAACAGGGCACATGTTCCCGTTGGTATAGACATGACCTTGCAGGGCTCTACGCAGACTTGATCAGTGCTGTGCAAATATTCCCACTCAATCGTAAAGGCACATTATACTCAGGGAAATTATTCTCCCAGCAAACAGACAGATGTTTAACTTCACTTAATATGACACTTAAGTGTGAATTGTTAATGTGACACAGGGACGCCTTTTGGGAGCTAGAGTAAAAGCGTGTGTGCCAAGTTGTGGTTTTTTGTTTTTATAACAATGCAGCACCTTGTAGTGTGGACTAAGCCATTGTCTCTTCCTGACTAAAAACTTTCTGCTCCTCTCGGCAATGTCACTTTGTAGAATTCACAGCACCCTTAGCACGCTTTGTTGATTGTGAGACAAAGCAGAAGATGCTGTGATGACATTTATCAGCCTCTCTGAGAACTTTCAAACACACCCACTTGTAAATCTCTACAAAATAACAACAGAGCAGCTTGTTTCAATTATAAGATTCTGCTCCCAGAAAAATCTGAAGCATGGCTTTTCCGCAGATATTAGGAAGGCTTAAGAAATTCAAGGAAAAAGAGTAAGGTAGGGTAAGATCAAACCTGCATATGCAGATTTATTCTTGGGAACTTTGACTTATAGGAAACGGATCCATCTTCTGTGTGCTAGCTGCTCTCAGGGATAATTTTCCTTCAGAAACCCAGGAAGCTGGGCTAGACCTGAGTTTATATTCAGTGGAATTTCCTTTGAATGCTAGGGTTTAGCAAGCAACACCACTGCCACCCGCCTAAACGTCTCTCAGCTTCAAACCCTCCCTCCCACACTCCGCCTTGAGGCACTGGTGCTGGGCCTTTAGAATCACATCTCTCCTCCATTAGCTTCTATGGGCTCTGCCCATAGGGAAATCTGGAGGGAAACTGGAAGGCTGGAGTGAAGGACTCACTCCTTCCTATTTATCCCCATCCCTTTCGGCATTAGCCCAGTGGGTCTTCACCCTTGGTTCCAGTGGCCACTCTTGGTTCCACTTTGCAGATTTTCTCTCCTTCACTCCCAGAACCAGCCTCGTTGCCCTCCCCGCCCCTGAAGACCCCAGCACCACCAGCAGGCACTACTTCTTATGGGTCTGGGTGCTGTTCTGCAGGGACCCTCCTCCAAGCTCGGAAACCCTAGCAGCAGTTGAGCAGAGCCTTGCCTGAGTCCCCAGTTCTGATGGGTTCCTCCTCTCAGCTTCTTAATTCTAGTACTGAGGCAGGTTAGCCAGGGAAATGAGGAGAACATGAGCCACAACATGGCCGACAGACAACATGGCCGACAGACCACATGGCTGCAGGATCCCGCCGAGACTTTGATTTTAACCTCGAGGTTCCAGTTTCTCTTTCTGGGACCTCCCCTTGGTGCCAGATATTCCAAGCAGTCCTCACCATTGGTGGGGTAGCCAATAACAGCCGGGGCCCATCCCCTTAGCATTAGCAATGGGAGGGGTAATCAATAGTTTAATAAAGCTGACCGTGCAAACCAGATTGCTCTATCTGCCTGGAGGAGCCCACACCAAATCTCGATGCGTATTTCCGGACTTCTAACCAATTTCTCAGCAAGCTCTGTTCTTTCCCCCCATTTCCCAATAAATTCTTTTTACTAGCCTAACTAAACTGGTGTGTTCTTAAATTCATTTATGCAACATAGCCAAGAGCCTAGAGGAATCCAACACTTCCCTGTCTTCAGTACCAGTCCCTTCTCCAGTTCTGCCAGCCCTGAGGCGGTAGCTGCTTTCTTATAAGACCTCTGGGATTTCCTCAGGGCCCCCTTTCTTCCTTATCTAGCCCTCTAATACCTGGTTAAATGATTATTTTATATTAAATTATCTCTTGAAATAATGATGTGCTCTCTGTTTTCTTGACTGGACCCTAATGGATATAACTTATTATTTCTAATGGAGTTATGAGGACTTTTGCTGTATTGTTGATATTATTTTTGTGTTGTTGAAGGTGTATTCATGTGCTGAAAGGGTATGGATAATTTGCATTTGTTAAAAAGAACAAGACAGATCAATATTACTGCCCTGAAAGATGCCCATGATACACTGAGTGAAAAAAGCAAGTGCTCTTATAAATAGGAAGCATTTGTTTTACTATCAGGGAAAAATAAAATAAATTGTTAAGAAGAATTTAATAACAGGATACTGTGAACTCTAAGAGAGTACTTTATTATCTTGGTTAATATAACTCTGCTAAAATATCTTTAGTATATATATTCAGGCCAGTATGATTTTTCATCCAATATTTAGCTTGGATTAATTTTAAAACAATTATGATGCATTTTCTAATTTTTTTCATCACAATTTAAAGCACAAAACATTTATATATGCATAATTTAAAGGCATATATGCTACTGTAGCTAAAATTTAACTTTTTAGCTTAATATAGCTAAAAATTCACATTAAAGTCCACAGCTTGGAAGAAGAGTTAACAAAAATGTTAATTATGCTTTCATTTACACTTCTGCTTTCATGTCCATCCATGAGTTAACTTTACCTCTGTGTCTCTGCCTTCAATCAAGCCATAATACCCCTTAGAAAGTAAGGGTTTCTCTACCTGCACATATTTTTGAAATTTCTACACCTTGATTTCTTTCTCACAGTTTCCACTTAGAGTTGTCTGGGTTAGTAAATGGAGTACTCGTGCTCCATTTACCCTGCAATGTTGGCCAGTGATTGGCCAAGATTTCTGAATCCAGAGAACATTCTTTTACTGTTAAAGCAAAATAGAAGTCCTTATTAAAACAGCTGACAAACACCTGATAAAGCAGGAGGGGAGCATGACATAGGGAAGCAAGCACTGAACAGGAACTCTAGGAGACCAGCGTGTGACCTGTGGCAAGTCTTAATCTGTAGTAATGGGCACCACTGGACTAATAGAGCTTTGTCGCCTCTTCTCAGCCTGCCCTTGTATATAAAATCATTTAACTACAACTTCTTAAAGCAACTCACCCTAAGGCAGTGGTTGCTAAAATTTTGGACAGCACAGCTCAAAGAGTGAAAAAAAAGGTTGAGTATGCAACTCCCACATATGAATATTTATTCATAAATTACACATGCATAGCACAGTACTAATTATTTTTAGTATTCGGTTTCCTCCAAGGCATTGAATATCAGCCACCACCCTGTTCTCCGACCTCATCTCTTCTTACTCTTCTCTTCTTCAGTTGCAGCCACACCGGCCTGGGCTTCCTTTCTGATTCCTGAAAGGAATTCCTTGCCAAGCAAGCGTCCACCTCGTGGTTTTTGCACCTGATGCTTCTCCTCCAGCTAGCCTCTTGGTTCACACGTCGCCTGCTTCAGGTCTTTGCTCAAATGTCATTGTCTCAGAAGGTCTTCCCTGGCTGCCTATTTAAAATTAAAATCCTTCCCTAGTGTTACCCCTTGCCCTCGTTCTCCTCATTTCTGCTTTATTTTTCTCCGGAGCACTCGTGCTCCAATTACCCTGCAGATACCCTCCTTCCCCTTCTCCACCCCTTTCTGTGCCCCAGGAGGCTGACCTGTATGGAATACATCAACTTTGGCTTCCAGCTGGGCTTGGCCAATCCGAGGCACCAGCAGTGAACTGGAGGGCTAGACAAAAGAGAAGCCTGGGTGCTGATTCCCTCCGCAAATTTTTCTGCATGGATTGGAAATGGCTGTTTTCCTCTGCCAAAGCCTTACCTCCTGCTGGATGTCTTCTACATCTACAGCTGCCTCTCTCTTGATTTGGGTAATGGTACCTTCCCTTAGGGAAAACAGTGGCCTACTACTGAAAGCCCCGTGGTGCCTCACAATTCCTTGTTGATTTCTCTAATCCCTGCCTAGTCTCATTAAAGAACTCTTCTTAAACTTACTTTGAGAGGGCCATGTGTTTCTTCCAGGACCCTGGCCACAAAGCATTTATCACCATTAATAATACCATACATTTATATTGATAGTCTGTTTCCTTCCATTAAAATGTAAAGTCTTTGAGGGCAGAGGTTTTGGGTGTATGTGTGGTGTTGTTATTGTTCACTGCTACATCCACAATTCCTAGGATAGTGCCCAGTTCGTAGTAGGCACTCAAATATTGTCCAAATAAATAGGTGAATAGTATTTTCCTACTAGATCCAAAGGATTCTCTTGCACATTCCGTTTTGGAAATCACTAGCCTAAGGGACAAATATATCGTTCTTCACATATTTTTACTAAGTATTGGACTAATTTAGCTTAATTCCTATCTAATACAGAGCTCCGATTATTTTAAGTCACAAGAGATGTAATTTGGTATCAAACCCTCCTGGAAGACCGTACTTGCTTCCCACAGGACACCTATAATAATGGCCCAACTGACACTGAGCCAATCATAAAAAGACCTTATTAGTTCCCCTTTTTTGTGCTGTCTTTGAGTTAACCGATATGTATGTCCTTCTCCCTCCTAATTTCTACTTTAAGATCTTTTCTTCCTTTCTTTCAATAAAGAAAATGAACATTGCCTAAGGAGGCATAGACTTGGCTCACCCACTTTTTCCCCACTCACAAAAGGAGAAAATCACTCAAAAGCCTGTTCCCCAGCTGTTACTTAATTTGCATACAATGCTGTATTATTTAATTACCTTATAACCTCTAGGGCTGGGTTGCCAGAAAAGACTTAGCAGTGACAGCATCCCTTACAGCAGAATACATAATTAAACAAAAAATGAATGGGTTTTTATTAGAAGCATATATAACGCCCTTCTTGTCTTCCACATGAAAATTTGGGTGACTGCTTCTCCCTAGAATTACCTTCTGCCTATTAAACATGCCCAGTACTTTACTTTTGGATAAATCAGATCATTTTTCACATGCTTGGGTTTCTTTCCTCTATATTAATCAATAGCTGCAGCCGGGTTCTAAGAGTAGCTACTCTACTGAACAGAATGTGATCTTCAAGACAACCTCGTGGAACCTGCTGAGGTTGCCCTGGGAGGGAGCGCATGAGTGCCCAGAAACTGCTGAATGCTGTATCCAGGAGGAAACATTCTGTAAATGCAATAACTTCCATGAGCACACGGTTACATTTTTAAATGCTGTGCTCATCTCTGGCTATATATATATATATATATAGTGGCATGAGTAAGAGTTTTCTCATATGGTTTTAAGTTTCTTGAGCTGCAAGTCAAAACATTGTGATGTTCAAACAGTATTTGGGAGGAAGAGGAAATTAACTGCCAATGTTATTAAAATGGAACTCTGTTTTCTATTGCAAACAGAAAGGATCAGCTTGCACAAATAGATATGTGCAAAATAAGATATAATTTTCTTTCAATTGAACTTGAACATTTATATTTTCCCACTGTTAGCAGTGGTCAGACTCTGCAATGGTAAAAATAAAAATTACTTTTATGCTAAGAGGTCATGTGGTCCAAACCCCTTTTTTTAGTGAGAAAATGGAAAGATAGGTGACTTGTTCAGGGCTACCCAGCAGTTAGTGGCAGAGACTGGCTCAGAACACAGTTCTGACTGATTTGGATGCTTTCCTAAGCATTTATCACTGCCTTCAGTTTCATCCTTCCTGAAGCTGAGTTTTATTTTACTTTTTTTTTCATTTGCAGATGGAGAAGTAGCAGCAGTGACCTTTCCTGTTTGGAAAATACAGAAATAGCATGTCTACACCAGCTTGCTTTGTGGAAGTTGTCCAGAAGAGGCAAAGAAAGAAAGGGAAAAAAACAAAACAAAACAACAACAAAAAAACACCTAACCCAGTTGCTGCACAGTACCTGGCACTCTGAACTCCAAGAAATATCTGGATTAATAAATTAAACTAATTTTAATAGTGATAAGAATTACTTCCATGTGTTTGGAGCTTCTACTTGATACAGTGTTTCCTTCATTATCTCATTTATTTCCTGAAAATTCTGAGACAAGCATTATTATTTCCATTTGACAGAAAAACAAACTGAGGCTCAAAGATAAGTTTTTTAAATTAAAATATTGCATCCCTGCTTGATAAAACTTGGATGTTATCTCAAGTTCTGATTCCAATTCCAATGCTCCTTTTTGTTGAATACTTCTTATTGATGATGAGCGAAACAAATTAAACTTTTTACAAGATCATAAACTGAATTTTTTTCCTGCTTTTCCCTTGAAATGTGAATTTGGTGAACTTCTCACAAGCGTCCATCACTCTGATAGCTACTCCCAGTACACGATGCAGCATGAAACAGGTGGTCCTCAAACGTGAATAACTGATGACTGCCCATCTACAGACCTTAAGGCATCACAGAAGCACACAAGCTTGGGATTTGAATGGGCTCAGAAGTTTCTAATTTAATATTCTCTATTTTCCAGATAAGAAAACTGAGGCCCTTGGTAAAAACTCAGGTACCCTGACTCCCAGCCCGGTGATGCTTGTAGGATCTGATAACTATTTCAATAAGAGAATCACCAGCTGGAAGAATGTCCTGATCAAACTGTTTTGATCCTACTTTCTCTGAAGGCAGGAAAGGTCATTAAAATGCACAGCAGAGACTACAAAAGAGTACAATGCTCTGCAACAGTGATATTCACAATTATTCAATTGGACGCCCTGGTGCTCTGAGCTGGTCCCTCTACAAGGCAATGAAAGCGACCACAGCTCACAGGACGAGGCTTCAATCTATAGAGATCCCATTTCAGCTCCAGAGGAAAGAACATCAGTCCCTTCCAGGGAGTAAGGTAAAAGATAATGTATGCTTCTTTTCTGGCTGTCACAGGGAGTTTGAGGCTGTAATACTGATGACCTTCCCACAGAATATGCTGCATCTCATTTTTAAAAATAGCCTTGCTCCTGGATGAAGTGTTTGATGGCCTTCATAAAGGAACTGAAAACGTTGGGAGAAGTCTTGAAAGGAAAAGAGAGGAAAAGAGAGAGAGAGAGAGATAAGGAAGAGGCAAAAAAAAAAAAAAAAGAGCAGAGAGGCGGGTGTCACAGCTCCAGGATCTTTCTGGACCTCAGGGCCTCATCACCCCTTGGGGATTTCAGCAATATCCCCGTGGGTAGTTTTCTTGATGGGTCTCAACTCGTGTAGGCAGTCACTGCTCTACAGGTTGGATTCTGGCATCTGTGGAAGCCTTTGTTGTCTCCACGGGGCGAAATCCACATTCCTCAGGACAGAAAGCAAGGCCCCTCCTGGAAACGCAGCTTCCGCCCCAGCCTCATTTCAGGTCCTCCCTCCAGTAACTCCCATCTCAGTCACAACGTGCCACTTGCCATTCCCGGCACCACACTCGCTGTCTACAGCCTAGCCTCTGTTCATGCCCTTTCTTTTTCCTTCAATCAATCAAAATTCTCCCCGCAAGACAGGGCACCTCTCAGAAGCTCCCTTCTATGAGGAATCCTCTAGACGGAATGAGTCACTTCTCTTCCTGGGCTCCTTCTCTGAGCTCAGCTGAGAGCTTTCTACTTTAAGTTCTGGTGCTTTCAAAAAAAAACACCTGAAGACAAAGCCATTTGCAAACCGATTCCAGATCTAACTAT
>JAQZBX010026796.1:0-28744 GCA_029593785.1 Cabassous unicinctus
TAAGCACCACAGGCAGGCTTAAAACTCACGAATCTCTATGGTTCAGTCCACACCATCGATCTGTCCAGATAGATGTCCCAAGCTTCTTACTCCACACACCCACAGCGCAGACACCCGTGCCGCACCCTGTCCACTCTCTGCCGTGATCTGGGAGCTGCTTGCAGTCGCCCTCCTAAGCCGACGCCATCTTTTTCTCCATGTCCCTTAGATTGCTTTTGATACAAAAAGCATTTCTAGGGAAGCTTCAGAAATGTCATAGAAGTAGAGAAAGTTTCTACCATCTTAGTGAATACAAATCATCATGGGCAGGATGTCACTAAAACTATGGATGCTAAAGTTACAGTGAAGAAAGAAGAAAATAACGAATGTGCTATTGAAAACTGGAAGAAATTTGATCCTTGTTATAAAAAGGCAGAAAAACATGGTGGAAGTGTTTCTGATGTTCAATGTAAGGCAGAACTAATACAAGTAAACAATGAACTTGAATATTTATCTGGGGAGATTTCCATACTAGTATCTCCTTGAAGCTTACAGTATAATGTGCGAATAATAGATAAACTGAGGATTGAACTCTAAAACATAAAAGAACCAGCAATTAAAAATTTGGAAAATTCTTAACCTGTCCAAATTGTCAGCTCTGAGAATAGGGTCAGAAGTAACTCAGGGCCCTCCCTAAGCTCCCTGGAGATTTCTGTGATAGTTTAATGGAACCAACCTTTTCTAAGGGGAATAGATATAGGACTCATGAATTCAGTCAGCCATTTCAGAGGAATTTAGGGTTGGAAATATATTTTCCAGGAAGTATCTATGGAAAATCATTTTGTCTTGGATGTCTTGGAACCCCTCAAATTGAATGGCAAATCCACAAGGTTTTTCAGAATTTTGTATGAGCAGAAACACCACCAACCTGGATGTAAATAAACAGAGAGGAAAGAAAAGAAACATGGGAGTAGAAGTCTGAACTGAAGACATGTTCTCAGGACAAGACAGAAGGGTGATTGTATGGGTGTGGCAGAGTGAGTCCCCCTCTCCAATGTTTGCAGAGATTTGGCTCTAAGCCCCAGCATTCAGGGAGAGCATGACTACTGCACAAGCCCTTGAACAGTGTTATCTTCCAGGAGAATAAAGTCTAAATCACTGGTTTTTCCTCAGATCTTGAACTGAAGTGGAGTTTACTCTGATGAGTTTCACATTTGGCTGGGAGTAGTCAGCACTGTTTACCTTCCAAATTTTCACTTCTAGAATGGTTATAGCTATCCTATGCCTGTGCCACCATCATATCTTGGAAATTATATTCTAGTTTTCACAGGTACACAGATGGAAAGGAATTTTCCCTAGATTCCCATATGGTCCAAAACCAGTGTCCCAAAAATGCCCCCGTATTACACCTATTCTTCCCTCTCTCATCCCTCAGAGCCCTGGTGGTCACTGCCTTTACATCAATGATAAGAGTTCTACCATTGCTAAAATAATAATAAATCTATAGTAGAATAATAATAAGTCTACTTTAGTCCATTTTTCACTCCTCAATCTTGAGGATTTGGGAATGGCGATGCCCACTCTGCATCTAATTGAGAGGGGGTTTAGTTCCCATAGGGCAGATGGATGGAGTTATTTTGCTTGCAGTTGCAGACACTCTCTGTTCCTTGGGATGGATGTTATACATTATCATCACCTTGTTAGTTGTTCTGGGTGAGTCCAATGAACTGGAGAGTAGTTGTTGCAGCTCTGTTGAAATGCAGGGCTTAACTGGGACATGGATGGACTAAACATTTAAGTCTCTGAGACACATATTTATCAAGTATAGTGCTAATTATGGGTTCAAATAAAGGGAACATAAAAGCCATGTGTAGAGAACCTATAAATGAGTCTAACTGTTACACTGGGGAGCATAAATTCCAAAGTAAGGCCACTGACAGGGTGCTGAAATCCTGAGCTGTCTTCCATGTTTTCAGTTTCTGGATATCTCTAGATCCCTCAGGAGAATCCACCTCACCTAAATATCTAAGTTGATCACTTTTGCATTCCTCTTTCTACCCAATACTGGGACATAATTTGGCCAAGTTCTGTGCTATGTGAAAACAAGAATCTCCTTTCCTCTAGTTTCCAATTACACATTAATAATTTATTTTAAGTCTTCATTGAACATAAGCTTGATATACAAATTTCTAACAGCCTCTTCAAAGCCAACTATGACTTTTCTATCAAGTGCCTTACAATTCTTCCAGACTCTAAGCATTAAACAATTCCAAAGCATTTTCCACATTTTTAGGTATTTATAACAGCAGCACCCCTTTCTGGTAACAAAATATATCTTGGTTTACCACATTGCTATGAAAAATACAACAAAATGATTTGATTTAAACAATGACAGTTTTTATATCATAGTTTCAGAGACTAGAATCTTGCTGTCACTAGGGTTAATAGAAATTTGGGCAGTCTATGGCAAATATTGGGTTTCCTTGGTCTATCTCATAGTACATGCTGATGTATTATGCTTTCTGTTCCATGTTTGTGGTGACTTCCTGCTTCTGCTTTTATTCCCTTCTTAGTCCACCATTAATCTGGAGAATGACCTAACTGAATGAAGTTGGGCCACACCTTAACATAAAATAATTTCTTCATGAGATCCAATTTCCAAAGGGTTCACACACACAGAAATGTGTATTGAATATAATAACATGTTTAAAATGGGAACATAATTCAACATTAAATAGATGGTAATCCCAGATAGATACTTAATTTTGGAAAGACAATGTCCCATCCATCTTAAAATGTGGGTCTGGTGACCTACGTTCATTGCAGCACAACTATTACTTACAGGACTCCTTATATTAGATTCATAGGGCTATTGTTACAAATTAACATGATCTTGATGGTTTAAAAACATAAATTGATGGTATCACAGTTCTGGAAGTTAAAATTCTGAAACAAAGGTATTGGCAAGGCAATAAACCCTCTGAAATCTATAGGGGAGAAAGCTTCCTTACTCTTCCTAGCTTCTGGTGGTTTCTTGAAAATAGTTGATGTTCCATGACTTGTAGATGCAGCACTTCTCATAACCACCTCTGTCCACACATGGCTTTATCCTCCTTATGAATATCTGTGTACACTTTCTCCTTTTTATAAGGGTAAAAGCACCAATGTATATAGAGACAAACCTACAACAGTGTTACCGCATTTTAATATAATTAATTCCATCTGCAATTGGGCTTTTTTCAAATAATATCACATATTGTTATCCTGGGGGATACAACATATCAATTTTAGGGGACAGAATACAACAAATTGCACTTTTGTGTTGTTGCATGCCCCAGAGGTGTACAATGAGGCAAGAATTTGAGAACCAGTAATTTATTTTTGAATGATCCAAGGAGTTACTGGTAAGGTGTTTACAAAAGAGATGGGCCATTGGAGGACTTCAGCTCACCATGTCATAATATCCCTGCTAACACATATAGCAACCCTGAAACTTGTTAGGTAAATTAAGAGGAGATTTACAACCTGCATCAATGTACTGGGCATCAAGATTGGGGAACTGAGAAATAAACTTCAAATGTGTAAGTCTTTCCTTGATTAAAATCATTCTTTTGGCCTCAGTCAAAACTGCCTGCATGAGGGAACCCTTGTTGGGAGTGAATGTGAGGAAATCCTCTGACCTATCAAGTGGTCACTGTTATAGTTCATTATGATTTAAACAGAGATCCCTTAAGGAGCCCTGAGGCCTCATCTCTTATTCTCATATTTTGTTGAAAACTTTACATGATGTAACTGGTAATAGTTCTGAAGAAGAGAGGGCTTTAACTTGAAGTTTTGTTTATCATTACTGGTTTTCCCTGGAGCCATTCAATATTGCTCTGTGAATCTTAAAGATATTACCTTGAATTGGTATTATAGTTAAAAGTATTAATATTTTCAGAGCCCTCTTTGGCCAGACACTTCTGATTGTGGGAAATCAGCAGTGAACAAGAATGAAAAGACTGTTTGCTCCCACAAGGTCACATTTTTCTGGAAAGAGCCATTCAGGGCAGCATGAAAATTTTGGGGTTTGGAAGTGAATGGTGTATAGCTCTTATCCTGGAGAAATCATAGAGATTAACAGGTGACATGAGATACATTTGCCCTGACCAGGCAAGTGACTGAGCTTTTAATAAAGTGACTTAAGGTGAGGAAGATGACTGTCCACATGCAGGCAAATGTCCCAATAAACATGGTGAAGAGACAACATAAGCAATTCCACAGTCAAGGTGCATTGTAGTGTTGTGGTGTGTTACTCAGCTCAATGTACATTTTTCATAACAATGTATTCATGTATTAAAATATCCATGATATTAAAAGGGAAATGTGAATTTAATTTTAAGAAAAACATGTAAAATTAGAAGAAGCATTTCAACTTCATGTAAAAACAAATAGTAAGATGGGAGGGAATACAGATTGTTAGCTGTGGTTGTCTTGTTGGAGAAGTTTAGGGAGGTCAAGCTGTTTAATAGTATTCAAGTCCATTATGTTCTCATTGATTTTTCTTCTATTTTTTGATTGAATACAGATAGAACATTGTTGAAAATGTCTATCTTTCCAGATTTGAATAATTCTTGTAGAACTGTTACTTTATTTTTTCTATACATTAAAGGAACATCATTTTGTTAATGCACATTTAGTATTGTTATGACTTTCTGGTGAACTGTCAGGTCAGGAGTGGGGAAGTGTGTCTTCCCCAATAGTAATACCTGGGAAATTTGGAGACAATTCTGGCTCCACATTGTGACAAATCAATGGCTAAAACTGTGGCCATTGATTCCAGTGATGAGATTTAGATGAGAATTGGGGTTTGAGTTGATGGTGTGACTAGTTGATATTTTGGGGATGTTGAGATGAGGTGAGTTTTTATTGCATGTGTTGAGGGATTTCATAAAAGTTTCACTGAGGAAGGATTTTGCATGTGTGATCCTCTGTGATTTTCAGCTGTCACTTGCCAGCAGCATGTAATGGATTCAGCATGGAGGTTATTTTAATTTTCCCAGACATGTACACCAACCTTCTAGCTCTGCTTGTATGGAGGAATTGAGATTGTCATGAATGAAATATCTTACTTTCAATCATAGAATCTCCTAATATGGTGACACAATAGGTTGGAAATCAGCTTGTATTGAAATACAATGAACACTGTGTTTTAATTGTTTTGTGGCTGCTGTAACAAGTAACCACAATAGTATACAAGACATTTATTCTTTTATTTTTCTGGCACTCAGAATTCTAAAGTAGCTTCACTGTGTCAAAAGCGAAGGGTCCACAAGGAGTCTCACTCTCTCTGGACTCTCCAGGAGAAAATCTCTTTTCTTGTCCTTGCCCATTTCCAGAGATCCATTCCTTGGCTTATGTTCTCTTTCTCCATTTTCACACCCATAAAGGTAGGATCTTGCTTCAGTCAAATATTTGAATTTTCTTCTGAAACATTGTCTTCTCCTGCTCCCTCTTCATAAAGGAAATTGTGATTATAGTAAGGTCCCAACTGGATAATCTTGGATAATCACCTACTGTCAAGATCCTTAAATTAATAATATCCTCCAGATCCCCTTTAACATGTGCATTTCACAAACAAAAAATCAGCTCATCTCAACATTCCCATAATTCTCACCTCATTACAGCATCAACTGACCTCCAAAGTGTCATCTAAATATATGCACAACAAATCTCATCATCTAAGTCATCTTATCATGTATGGGTGACATTCTGGGGATGAAATGTCCTTCCATATGTGCACCAGGAAAACTAGAAAGCTAGTGTTCTGCACCCAAAATACAGTGGTAGCCCAGGGGTCACTCCAGTTCAGAGAAGCTCAAACTCCATAGATACAGAGCTTTGATGGTACAAATTAAACTCTGAAGTCATGGGAACCCACATTGATAGTGAAAATCCTGCCTCCTCATTCTCTCTCTTCTCACAGGAACACATTCTTTGATAAGCTCACAACTTTTTACATCCTAACATCTTGTTCTAATCAAGCTCAGAGGTCATTGGGCAGCACATACTGTACAGAACATGGGGTTGCATAGAATATTCCTCTGGGTCAACATCCAAGCTCAGCATCTGGTACCTGCATGACCTTGGATAGTTCACTGGACTTTTCCCAGGTGGGTTCACCATGTAATGTGCATGTGATTATCATCACCTGGTCATAAAAAGAACACTATTGGATGATGCAGCTCCCAGCAGAATTTGCACAGAGTTTGTTTCTGTGAGGGTAAATCATCATTTATAACTGTGATGAAAGTATTTTCTTCTATTTTCCTACTCCCAATGTAAATCTGAGCAGCTTCTCCCTGTATCCAAATCTTCCCTGAACTCTGGGGTTTAGAGGTCATTAGGGCCTTCAAATCTCCAAGTACCTCTTCCACCTGCATGATTCCCATTGCTCAGTTTGCATGTGGTTCTTAAATCATTCATCTTTGTGGGCATCAGGGCTTTTATATTTAACAAATTAAATTAATCCAACTGTCATAGAAAACCATAAGTGAAGAGGAAACACATTAAAAGGATTGTGTACAATACACATATTTACAACAGTTGTGTGACTGTTCATTATTACACAGTGTGCCTGAAACTCACAACCTTGGACTGTGCAGTATAAAGGAATACTAAGGTCACAACTGTAACTCAGTGAGGAGAAGACTAAATCTATCAATCTTTCTGAAAATTCTGATGACTCCTCACAGATCATATTATTATAGTCTCATGTCTATCATATTTTTATATTCATGGCTCCATGTCCCCTAATACCATCCAGAATTGTAATTCTACAATACCTCCTAGGAAACCCTCCACCTGATGAACATCATGGTGTTGCTGGAGCTCACTCAATGAAAAGGATATCAGGTCCCTTCAGTACAGGAATGGAGGACACTGGTCACTTACCACAGGCCCCTCCTGTCCTTTCTCTTGCTGTCTTACCTAATTCCTGTCCAGGTGTCATTCTGCAGGGCTGCTATCTCCTAGATCTTGGTCCACCTTAGAGCCATAGAGCTCCCCAGGTGACTGAGCTTTCAGTCAGATCCAGTTTCAGGGAACAATTGAGGCAAGTGAGCCTGAGCCCTCCTGAGGCAGAAGCCAGACTATCAGCAAAGAAACAAGGGTTCAGATGCACCATGTCTCACATTTCTTTTTCCTTGTGTCTCTCAGGACAGTTCAGCACCTTCCCCAGAGGTGATAGCTCAGGAAGAAGTTACAGGGTTCCTGACAACAGACAAGACTCTGACTCCATGAGGCATCTGCCACCAGGGAGAAGTGGGTGGTTTTTCCAAGTCCATCAGGTGAACTGACATCTAAGGCTCAGCCTACTGTGGATTTGGATCATGTACAGCCTTCATAAGCCCTGCCCATGATGGAGAAAACAAGATGAGGCTCCTGGATGATGCACCCAGGACCATGCCAAGCTGTCTCCTCTTTCCGCTCCTTTGCTCTGATGTTACAGGGTTCTACATGGTGGTGGGGAGTTAAGCCTGGAAACCAATAGTACTCAGTAGCTTGGGAGAGGAAGAATATATATACTCACACTCTGGGAAAAGGAAGTAGGTATTAAATTTTCAATTCTGATAAAATCATTCTATCATAAAATAATCTGTCCCAATCTTGACTAAACAATCATGCAAATTCATTATTATCATGATTATTATATTTTGCTTGGGCACAGCCAGGACATAGAATTAAATCCTGAGAATTATCTGCACAGTGTAAGAATGTTAGTTGACATTCTGTTGTTAGTTGAATGAAGGCTTTTTCATACTTCCAGTCTAATCTAGAACAACGAAATGAAGAAAACTGCTTTATATATGTGTGCAAAAATATCATATAATATATATCATTGCAAATATATTTTCTGTGTTTGAAATATGGAAACATAATGGCATTGCTTAGAACTGATGTAGTGGAGAATCCCTAGGGATCAATGATTTTAAGGAAGAAGTTTAACCCTCTATATTTACAGGAATCCTTGAAACTGAGTCTCTGTGTGGGTGGGCCATGAGCGCCCCCTGCAGCTCAGCCCCCTTCTGCATGAGGAGGTTTGTGTCTAGGCTCACACTGATTTCCTCTCACTAAGTGTCTTGCCAAGTAATATACAGTTGTGTCCTCAGCTGCCATGGAGCTCAGCTGCACAGAGAACTGGTTCTTGAATGTGTCTCTCAAGGTGGAGAGTTGGCTCTTGAGGGATGGATTGTAGTAAGTGTTACCATCAGAGCTTGTTGCTGACAACCACTGCAGGCCCTTCCCTGGGGGCTGATGGATCCACTGCCAGCAGTAATAACTGGTTGTGATGGAGAATCCAGAGACAGAGCAGGTGAGAGCAATGGTCTGAG
Organism: Cabassous unicinctus; assembly: GCA_029593785.1. Taxonomy (NCBI): domain Eukaryota; kingdom Metazoa; phylum Chordata; class Mammalia; order Cingulata; family Chlamyphoridae; genus Cabassous; species Cabassous unicinctus. Next base: position 8,352 of record JAQZBX010026796.1, read on the forward strand.
AAGGCTTCACTAGGCCAGGTCCTGACTCCTGCAGCTGCACATGGGACAGGACACCTGAGGACAAGGAGAACAGTGAGTCCTGTGCTCTGAGGCAGCATCCCCCTTACCTTCATGGCCAAACCCTGAGAGACTCACTTCTGGGAGCTGCCACCAGAAAGAGGAAGAACCATGAGGGTAGGAGGCCCATAACTGGCAGATGATATGTTCCTGTTTCATGGAGTCCTGAATTTAAGTCCATGTGTGCTGTGCTTTCATCACTTGACCAAATTGGCAATTTGTATGGGGGAGGAACTTTTGTATGTAAAGGTAAAAGGGACTAGGGAATTTCCCTGTTTCTGGGGATCCACTGGAAGGAGGATGCTGGTTGATCCCTAGGAGAACACAGCCCACTTCCTGGGCCCCACTTCACTAAGTACAGGGATTTCTTTACCCAGGCCATGAAAACTTCCTGAAGGTGCTGGTAAGGTAGGTTGTGGATGCAGCCAAGGAACAAGGATATCTTTGGAAATGTCAGTGCTCCTCCACCCTAATGGTGATACGTATTTATCAAATACCCAACACAAATACATGGTCTGTAATTTGCCCAATAAATCTTCTGATCCATTTATCTCCTCTGTTAGCTGATTTTATTGGATATTCTAAAGTTTTGAAGGAGCAGCTAATGTATCTAACACATTGAACTCAGACAAATTGTGCCCAATCTAATTTGTGCCACAATTCAGAATGAGTTTTTTTTTTTCACTTACTTAAGGTGTGTGAATAGTTCTTCTTAGGATAGGGCTTTTTATAAAATGTACACTTCATAATTATTGTAGAATTTAAATTGCTCAAGACAATCTTTCATGCAGTTTATTCTTATCACCCTTAGCAGGTTCCTAAACCTGTTTATTCCCTGTATTTAGCTGGGTCTTCAGGGACACCCTGCACCTCAGGAATCTCTCCATAGGTGGAACTTTAAGGAACATGAACCCTCCTAAATTTACAAATAAAGAGAGTCAGTGGAGTGAAATCAACACACAAATATGTTGGGTCTGTATAATTTGTCACATTTTTTCTCCCAAAAACACATGGTCAAGTTCTAATGTTAGTCCTGTGAATGTGACCTTATTTGGAGACAGGTTCTTTGAAGATGCTGTTAGTTGAAGATGCCAAACTGGATTATATTGGTGTCCTTGATTGGTATCCTTGTAAGGAGGAATACTGTCCTTGTAAGGAGTATATTGGTGCCCAGTATTGGTGTCCTTGTAAGGAGGAAAGAATTGGTAACAGACAGATCGACTCAAAGAGGATACCATGTGATGACTGATTTAGGAATTGAAGGCCAAGGGCTTGTGAGAAAAATACCAGAGACTAGGAGAAGATGGGAAGGGTTCTCCCCTACAGACATCAAATTTTTAGCCTGAAGAACTGTAATTTAATATATTCATGTTGCATTAAGCCATCCAATTTGTGATTCTTTGTTAAAGCAGCCCTAGAAATCCATTCAGTGACCCATTCTTGGATCCCAGGAAAGCCCAATTCCTGCTTTCTTGACAATGCCAGTGAATTTTAAATTCAGTGGCAATGGTTTCCCTACAAGGGGAAATACCATGCAGATCCTTATCAATACAGCAGAACAGGGAATGGTTTGCAGAAGGGATGAGCTCACAATGACTAAAGGGTAGCTCCCTGCACAATTATCAGCTCCACTGAAAACTGACCTGAATGCTGCCCTCCTGAGGCCTGTGGCTATCAATCTGGGATAGTGGCTGAGAGCCTACAAGTCAGAAGTGCAGAGCTCCCTCCTCTGCCAACAGTGCTTCCTCCCTTCCTGCCCTGTGACCCTCAGAATGTGACCTCACCCTTATGGGCTTCAGCCTGACAAGGCTGAAATTGGAAATTACAGCATAAATGTTATCTGTGAATTTTATAGTAGGGACTCAGAGATGTTTCCTGTTATCTTCACTGTTATTTGTGTTATCACCACCCTGGGAATAAGAATGTGGAAACCTATGTGGGCTTTCATCTGATATCCACAATTAAACAAGGGACACTTGCTCTGGTCCTGTCCTTGACATGTCACACCTGTATGTCTGGGGTAGGTCAAACCCCTCAGTCTCAGTGACCCTACGTGTACATTTACCAATTTAAATCCTGTTGTTTCTAAAGATGCCTTTTATCTTATGTAAAATGTTTCAGGAACACAGCCTTGAATGCAGTATATTGCAACCTTACTATTCAATATTGTCAAGTGAATTACATAAAAAATGACCTCCATGCCTGAATGTAGGCAATAGGGAAGTCAACAGGAGTAGGATGAGAAATATTAACAGAACAAACTTGCTCATTAAGAGCTGGAAATGTGGGCTGACTTGCAAAGGGAGTGGAAGGGACAGCATTCAACATCCAGAACCAGGTGTGCTCATTCCTCACCAGGTGGTCACATAAGGTTGCACAGATCCAAAATTGAGAGTTCTGGTGTTTGGGGTCCTGATGGACTCAGAAGGGAATTGATATAAATTCTTGCTAACAGACAAAAAATCCAAGAGGTGTGCATATGTTTCTATGGGTGAGTTTGTGTTGCTAGAGACTGCTCACCCTTAAGAAATATATATATTTAGCTTTTGGCACTTATGGACAGTATTAAGCAAGGCTGGGGTCAGACACCATCATTTGATTCTTTGCCATGCATTTTTTTGAAAAGAGTCAACTGAAATGACTATTTTGTAATAGAGAGTAAAGAGGTATATATTTTTAAATTAATTTTTTATTTTTAAAGAAGCTTTAGATTACAGAAATAGTACATAAAAAAATATAGGAGATTCCCATATGCCCTACCTCCTCCTCCTCCCACACTTTCCCACATAAACAACATCCTTCATTAGTGTGGTACATTTTTTACAATTGACAAACATACTGAAGCATTGCTATTAACTGTAGACTATAGCTTACATTATAGTTTACACTCTGTCACACACAGTTTTGTAAGTTGACAAAAATATACAAAGGCCTGTATCCATCATTGCAATGTCATGCAAGACAATTCCAATGTTTATATCAATGATAAAAGTTCTTCCATTTCTAGAATAATATTTTAATGCGATTCTTTTGTACATTATCAGTGATGAAAATGCTGGGTGAAGTAAACATCATGACCAGAGAGAAGTAAGAGATGTTGGTGGAATTCATGCTGAGAAGAAGGGAAAGTGCCATCTCATTGCTGACTTTTACTCTCACTGTAAAATGTAGAGAATACAAACTAAGAATGGAATGTGGACTAACAGAAAGTTGAGTACAGATATTAAAGGAAAATGGGGTATCATTATTAAAGCCATGAAAAATGAAGCATGACCTGTCCAGACAAATGCAGCAACTAGCAACTGATTAGTGTGTCTCCCCAAATCCTGGGTCCACTGAATTACTAAATCATCCCTGTCCTCCAGCTCCTCACTCCTAAGGCATCAGGAAGTCTTAGAAATCCCTTTCTAAGTCTGCCTCTCATTGCTTTCATCAGTTAGGCAAAAACTCCCAAAGGAGTATAATATTATTAGACACATCAAAGTCATGGTTAAATTCTTATTTTAGACTGTGTTTTGAAAAAGAAGAACTCTGCCCCTGAGAGGAAGCCCTTCCCAGGCACCCCCTGCACCTGCCCTGGGGCTGGGCCCTGTGCTTAACGGGCCCTGAGTGCCCCTGCATCCCAGCCTCTGCCCTGCAGGGAGGTTCCTGTTGTGCTCACAGGGCATTTTCCTTGTAGCTTCTCTGCCCAGTGTCACCTGACTGTGCCCTTCACTTCATACTGATCTTTAGAGACACCACACACAGGTGATACAATCTCTTCACATAGTACATTTTCCTTAGCAACCCAGCATACTCTTCAGGTAGACAAAACACAGGAATCTGTGCAACCACAAGGGGGCCTTTCCCTGGAGCCTGCCAGATGCTTTGGTACAGTCACAGTCATGGTGAATCCAGAGGCTTTCAGGGGGTCTCTCATCTGCTTGTCCTCCTCAGTTTTGAAGGTTACAACAGAGAACAAGGGCACACACAGGATCATGGGGCTCAAAGCCCCCACACACATCTATTATACCCATAGCACATGCACACACACAAAATACACACATATACATGTACAGGGACACACATTACATGTGCACACTCAAACAACTACTATACCTATATCATGTACCCACATGCTGTTGCTAACACACATGCACATTCCTGTGCACACATATTTACTACTCCAATAATACATCCACTCACAGGTACATTCGGAGACAGATGTGTGCACTCAGATGTTTACATTCACAGATACACACCTATACACACACCTTCACATGTACACACACATGAGCACACATACACATTCTCTCTCTGATTTTGCAGCACTGGACTGCAAATTTGTCATTGATCCCTGTGTCTGGCACATGGATACAGCCACCCATGCTGACTGCTAGGCTTGCTTAGGAGTCTTCTTTTGGCAAATAGGCCCAAATCAAATGAATTATCTGATACTTGGCAAGTGCCTGCATTTTGGGTTTGCCTTTCCCTGCTTTGCTGGGAGCCCTGCAGATGTCCCATGAGAGGAGCCAGGCCTGCCTGCCAGGGGTCAGGAGCACATGGCTGATCCATGCACGGTCAGTGCAGCCAGGACCCACCCACCCTACATGCCTGGGAGGAGCCCGTGGACACTTAGCCCAGCAAATGGATGTTCTCAGTGGCGCTCTGAAGACACAGGATCCCTGTGCAGAGCCTCCCTCCCAGGAGCAGAAACAAATGCTGGACAAGGAATGGGGGGCCCAGAACAGGAAGCTTGGTTTGCTTTCCTCTTACTGTTTCCAGAATACTCTCTTTATCTCTGATATTTGTCATTCTGAAGAGTAGGTGTCTTGGGGTAGATCTATTCAGATTTATTCTTTTTGGGATATGTTTTCCCTCTTGGAAATTGATAATTCCAATCTCCTCAAAATTTTAAGTATAATATTGCCTATGACCCAGTATTTCTATTGCTTTTCATCTATCCAAGCAAATTGATACCATATTTCAACCAGAAGAAGTTGTACTCAGGTGTTCAGAGATGCAGTATTTGTTATAACCCCAAACTGGAAACAACCCAAATATCCATGAACTGGTGAAGGAATAAAAATTGGGTGCATATATATAAGATGGAATATTATTTAGCTATTATAAATTAAATACAGATATATACGCAAGTATATGAAAGAACCTTGAGAAAGAAAGCATTTACTATTGATGACTTATTTTATTACTCTATTTATTTGGAATTTCCAGAATAGTCAAACCCATACAGACAGAAAGCACATTAGTGATTGCCAGATAATGAGGGAGGGAGAATGGAGAAAGACTAAAAATGGATATGGAGTTTCTTCTATGGTGCTGTACATGCTATAAATTTATATCATGGTGATAGTTGCACAAGTCTGCTAACATATTAAAAATATGTTACATTTTAATGTAACAATAAAAATGTTATATTAAACATTAAAATGTTACAGTAAACATTTTGATACATCTGAATGAGACACGTGCCCAAAAATTATGTGGGTGGAGTTGAGAAAGCAGATAGTCTTATAAATAAAAATTATAAAACAGGTTCTATTCTAGTGGCAATGGGGCTATTGGAATTGATGGTTTGCCTCTGGAGAAAGGGAAGCGATGGCCAAGTGTGGACCCCAGGTGGTGACACATAGAATGGCAGAATGGGACTGAGAGGTTCTGTAAAACTGACCTGCAAGCTGGGGGTATTATGTCACCAAGAGAGCAGTGTCTTCCTGGAGCCAAAGTAGAAGGTGCTGTCATGGAGGGGGTGGTGGCAGGGCCATGCAGCCAATGGAATAGGGACCAGTGGGTAGAGGAGGACAGGAGTGCATCAACAGGACACATAGGAAGGAGCATGGGCTTGGGGATCCCAGGGCTAATTCTATAAGGAGCAGGTTCAGAAGCAGATTCTCAGAGTCCTTGCCTGGACTTCCATCAATGTTGTGAATATATATTGCTCTGAGAGTGAGAAAGGTGATGTGGGCTGCTCCTAGGAGAGGAAACACTGGCTCCTGTCAGTAGACCCTCCTCACCATCACTCAGCCCCTCTTGGTCCTCCCTGCCCTGGATTTTATCACCCCTGTGCTGAAGTGGGAGCTATGCTCAGGGGATAGAGGACTCAGGAATGCTTCCCAGCTCAATTAGTTAAATTGCCCATGAATCCAGAACTTCCCCAAAACTTATGTATGCATTGTGCATGAGGATATCCACAAAGCTTTAGCAAAAAGTAATAAAATTGATAGCATTATGATTTTTAAAAATATTATTAAGCTATATCATTCTTACATGAACATACATAAACAATGTATATAGTAAAAGTTGTGAATTTAAAAAACAAACATGTCTATCATCATACAATGTTCCTGTACATCTCCCCATCATCAACACCTGGCATAGTTGGAAAATATTTTTACAAACTATGAAAAAGCATGGTAAAAATATTGCTACTACCATAGCCTATATCTTGCATTTAGTGTATTTTCCCCATCCCACCGTACCTTAACAGCCTTCCCCAATCTGAATATGACAATTTAAAGGAGCTAAGCAGCACTCACTGCCAGCAGAGCTGCTTAAATTCTCTGCACACTGGAAGCTCCCTAGCTCTATAAATCTCCTTCTGGGGTTCCTGGCTGGCTGTTAGGTGAGCAGAGGTGCGGGTTCAGCCTGTTCCCACACTCAGCAGCCCTGGGATTCTCTGCACTGCCCCTGGGGAGGTTGAGGGATATTTTGAGGGAAAGGGCTGAACTACTCTATTCATTAACTGTGCTCATGGAGAGAAACCAGTGAAAATGGGAAAACATGTTTCAACTGTACATTTAACATTTCCTAAGGAGAAAGACATCTCTAAGGAACAGGACATAGCCTAGCATTAAGGAATAAAGCAAATGGGGGGAAATGGATAATTACAGTTGATTTAAAACCACATTTGCTCCTACATGTAGTCAAAGAGAATCAAACAAAACTGTGTTTTATTGTATAAAAAGCAGTGTATTGTGTGCGGCCCTTGGAATGTACATCCCTTTGCTCCACCTGCAGGGAAATAATGGAACAGAGGGCGCAAGCGCTGTTATGTGAAATCATCTTGTTGGTGCCCAAGACAGGTGACCAGGAGCAAATCCCTGCCAAGGATGGAGTTTGTGACTATACTAAGGTGAGGCCCTGCCCAGCAGACAAAGGACTACTTTGACTGGCAACTTTGGCATGAGGACACTTTGATGGCCTTCCTGAACTAGGAGAAAGAAAATGGTTAGGAGAGAAACAAAAGATGACTGCTGAGTTTGATGTGCACACTTTTGTGTGAGGAGGGGCATAAGATGTGGAATCCATTAGGATTTATATGATACTGACTCTGGCAAACTCCATGGTTTGTTCTAACATGAATACCAAAGAAAGTTCCCATATGAGGAACCCACTATGGTTCCTTTATTGTGTTATGTTTTAAAAGACTTACCAACATTCCTTGAGGTTCCTCAGAAATTGGATTCTGCTGACAAAAGGGAAAACCATTTCTGTCTCCATAAGGGACCCTCTGCTTTTTGTGCTTGCAAGAATGTTTTTTCCTTTTTCAATGAAAATTTTCTAACTGACATTTCAGTGGTAGGGAGTGTCCTGTATATAGAGAGGTTCACTGGGGAGGCTAGAAGAAGTAGAGGAATCCCCAGACCCTGACAGGAAACCAGCCTTACCCTCTCTCTGCACCTGCCCCTGGGGCTCAGCCCTGTGCTACATGGTTCCTGAGCACCCCCAGCAGCTCAGCCCCCTCCCTACGTGGGGAGATTTTTGTCTGGGCTCACACTACCTTCCCCTCACTGTGTCTCTGGCACAGTAATAAATGAATGTGTCCTCAGCCCTTAGATTTTCCATTTGCAGATGGAGCTGGTTATTGGAGTCATCCCTGGAGTTGATGAATCTACCCTTCACAGAGTCTGCATAGTATGTAGCACCATTAATGGTAATAGATGAGACCAACTCCAGCCCCTTTCCAGGGGTCTGTCAGACCAGTTCATCCAATAGTTACTGAAGGTTAATCCAGAGGCTGCACATGAGAGTCTCAGAGGCCCCCGAGGCTGTGCCAAGTCTCTCCCAGTCTCCACCAGCTTCTCCACACTGGACACCTGTAATCAATGAAAATTAAATGTGATTCTCAGAGAGATGCAGATACACACACACACACAGAGGCACATACACAGCAGCATCTCTAGTTTCTCCATAATATTACCATGAAAAATTGACAACAGAAAACCCCAGGTGAGCTCACACTTCATTGTGCTTCCACTTCCTCTGCAGAGTGGAGAGAGCTCAAACCACCAGGGTGGGGGCTTCCCTCTCAGAGCTGCAGGGATTAAGCACTGGCTTGTTTTCAGGACCAGAGGGAGGGGCCCCATTTGCATGTCAGGCTTCCCATAGTGCACATCAATTCCCTCCCTGTGTCTGAAGCTCTCTCCTGGTCCTGCTGTCTCTGTATCCAGAGCTCCCTATGAAAACAGTCATTGAAAATTCCTCTGATGTTGAATTCATGGAAGAGCATTCCAGTCCTAGGAACATTGCAGTGCTTTCTCTCCAGCGTCTTCATAAAGAACTGCTTATGGTGGATGTATACTTTAAAGGGAGGTAAAACTTACTAGTATCCTATTGAGAACAGAGTTCTAGGAAAAACCCCTGATTGCTCTAGGTCCTGAATCCCATAGCCTGACCCTCCCCTCTCCTCAGAGTATCCCAGATCAGAACTCATGGAAGATGAAGTGATTTTGTCCAGATTTCTCCATTGTACGAAGGCAGATGGTGTTTTCTCCCCTTCCCATCTGCTGGATGCATTAAGCAGGAAGTTGAGGCTCTGGACATCTCGGTCAAGGCCCAGGTCACGGCCCAGAATATCTTGACTGGGGACCTCACCCTATGTACTGATTGCCCCACAGATAAAGCAGCTCTTGGCTGGATGGACATATTGCTGGGTCAATGGTGAGGTCCCTCTGGGTTCCCAGGGCAGGTCAACAACTTGGAGGGTCACACCCACCATGCACAGGCCACATAATGTAAGAGTGAGGAGGGCCCTTGCAGCACACAAAAGACCAGATTTGGATTTGTTTCACTCCAGTTTTACTAATGGATAAATTACGTACAGAAAAAATGATCTTCCACAATTGTTCATTTCTATGAATTTTGGACAGATTTGAAGCTTAATATCTGAGACTGTCAAGCTCTGCAATGCACTATTACCATTGCACACCAGCTGCAGGGACTAAACTGGTTTCCAGAACCAGAGGGAGCATTCCATTTGCATGCATTCCCCTATAGGGCACATCAACTCCCTCCCTGCACCTGAGGCTCTCTCCTGGGCCTGAAGTCTGCATCCAGAGCACTCTGTGGCAACAGTCCATGAGATTTCCTTTGATGTTGAGTGCATGGAAAAACATTTCAGTACTAGAAAGAGTTCAGTGGTTTCTCCTCACACATCCTCCTGAAGAACTGAAATTATCATCCAGCTTTCTTTCTTCATACTCACATTGCTCAGATGACGGCCGTGTATTCTCTTCCTCCCATTTGCTGGTTGAAGGGAATGGGATATTGAGGCTCCAGACCTCTGTGTTTCAGGGCCAAAGACAGATGCCCCATGAATGGGGAATCACAGTCTGTTTCCTTTGCCACCACATAGAATGAAACCAGAGGCTATGCTGAACATCCAGCAGGGTCTGACCCTGTGAACTCCCTCTGGATTCCCAGGGCAGGTCCATTTCATGGAGGATCAGCCATTCAAGGGAGCAGAATGGGTTATCAGAGAAGTGCTACCTGGAAGTCTTGTAGCCAGGGCAGCAACCCACTTCCCCCAACCAAAGTGTACATCTCACCTAAAATGGATCCTGCTCTCCCTCCAGTCCTACTCCCTGGTTTTCTGAAGTTTCTACTTCAGGTTCTCCAAAGTTTCATCCTAGATGATAGAACCTCATGCTTTTCTCTGAATAGGGTCTCCTGCTAGTGGGTTTAATAAAATACCTAGATATATGATATGAAAACTGCAGAAAACATTAAAGAAACAAGTACTAAACCAAAAAAAATTACAACAACTTAGTTATAGAAGAAATAGAATAAGAAGTATATGACACAACTCATCAGAAATCATGCAGGCAAAAAGACAATGGATTGACATATTTAAAATGCTGAAAATAATTTTACAAAACACTCACCTAAAATTCTATACTTTGTGAGAACTTCCCAGGGCAGACCAATGATCTGCTGAGTGTCCTGGTGAGGGCCTGATGGGCACAAGAAGGGATCTCTGGCATGAAGTTAGCAGCCAAAATACACCCTCAGGTTTGGTGCTGTGATGGAGCTTGTGGCCAAATTCAAGTTTATTTGTCTCCATCCACAGAGACCTGCCATAGGTGGCCATGGCCATGGTGGAAACCATCCCTGATGCTCCCCTGGTGCCAGCCTTATGCCTCTTCCTGCTCTTTTTAGAGGGAACAGTGAACCCAGACAGTACCTGGTGGTCATCCTGCAGGTACTGGTTCCTGTCCATGATACTGTAGCTCTCAGTTGGATGTTGCCTACCTTGGTTCTCATGGTGCACTGGGTCATGATGTTCAATGTGAAATCACTTTAATTCTTCCACAACTAAGGTTGAGCAAAATAAGACCTTGAGGGGTGCATGTGTGGCACACTGGGAGTTGCCTGATATGAAGCAATTGTTCAAATTGGTGCCATGGTATAAAGAACATATTTTGAAACACTTTAATAATGTAATTGTGCCCAATATAAATGTGTGTGTATGTGTCTGTGCAATTTGCTGAATGAAAATTCCCAGAAAATTGGAACTTTAAAACACTACCCATTTATTACCTCAATTTCTGTTGATCAGGAATCTAGGAATGGTTTAGCTGTATCCTCTGCTCAGCTTTCACAAGGCTTCATCAAGTTGTCATCCAGACTAAATTCTCATCTGAGACACTACTGGGGAAGGTTGATTGTTGGCAGAATTAATGTCCTGAAGGCTGTAAGATGAATGGATTCGAACCTCTTCCATGTCAGTGATTGAGGGAGATATAAAAATCTAAGGCTGCTAGCAAGACAATGTGTTATACAGCATAATGTTATCATGGGAGTGACCTCCCTTCACCTTTGCCATATTCATTGGTTACAAGGGTTTCATAGGTCCTGCCTATATTCACATATGTGGGTATGTGTGTGAGTGGGGGTTATATGAGGGTGCACCAGGATGTGGGCATAACAGGACCTCTTTATACTCTGTCCACTTCTATGGCCATCTCTAGAAATTGCATAAATGGGAGCCATTTACACATATGTGTTCTCCCTCATGAATTGCATGTCATTAGTTGAACATCTTGAATATGTCATCATCCTCATTGGTGTTTCACTGTACATGAAGTCTCTGGTGTATTTTAGGATGAGAACTGAATATTGAGTGATTTCCCAGAGACTAAGTGGGTTTAATAAAATACCTAGATATATCATATGAAAACTGCAGAAAACATTAAAGAAACAAGTACTAAACCAAAAAAAATACAACTTACTTATAGAAGAAATAGGATAAAAAGTATATGACACAACTCATCAGAAGTCATGCAGGCAAAAAGACAATGAATTGAAATATTTAAAATGTTGAAAATAATTTTACAAAACACTCACCTAAAATTCTATACTTTGTGAGAACTTCCAGGGTAGACCAGAGATCTGCTGAGTGTGCTGGTGAGGGCCTGATGGGCACAAGAAGGCATCTCTGACATGAAGTTAGCAGCCAAAATACACTCTCAAGCCTGGTGCTGTGATAGAGCTTGTGGCCAAATTCAAGTACTTTTGTCTCCATTCACAGAGACCTGCCATAGGTGGACATTGCCATGGTGGAAGCCATACCTGATGCTCCCCTGGTGCCAGCCTTATGTCTCTTCCTGCTCTTTTCAGAGGAAACAGTGAGCCTAGGCAGCACCTGGTGGTCATCCTGCAAATACTGGTTCATGCCCATGATGCCACAACTCTCAGTTGGATGCTGCCTACCTTGGTTCCCATGGTGCACTGGATCATCGTGTTCAATGTGAAATCACTTTAACTCCTCCCCAACTAAGGCTGAGCAAAATAAGATCTTGAGGGGTGGGTGTGTGTCACACAACTGGAAGTTGCCTGATATGAAGCAATTGTTCAAATTGGTGCCATGTTATAAAGATTATATTTTGAAACACTTTTATAATGTAATTGTCAACAATATATATGTGTGTATATGTGTGTGAAAACTGCAGAAAACAAAGAAACAAGTGCTAAACAAAAAAATTTAAAAAAAACCTTACAGAAGAAATAGGATAAAAAGTATAGGACACAGCTCATCAAAAATCATGAAGGCAAAAAGACGATGGATTGAAATATTTAAAATTTTGAAAATAATTTTATAAACACCCACCTAAAATTCTGTATTTTGTTAAACTAAAATTCAAAATGAAAGAGAAAGACTCTCTCAGAAAAACATTGAATGCAGGCTCAATTGCTACCAGAACTGTCCATAAGGAAATGTGAAAAGAAAATCTTCAGGAAGAAGGAAAAGTATTAATCAGAAACATTCATTTCCTCAAAAAAGGAAGAACATAAGAGAAGAAATAAATAAGTGAGGGTAAAATAAAACACTTTAATTTTCTTATTTTAATTGATAAAATATAACTGTTTAAGCCCTAGTAGTATAATATACTATGCTTATAGACTATGGATAACTAAGTGAGTGGCCATTAAGTTATAAGGAGCTGGAAGGAGGAATTGGAAATATTTCATTATAAGGTCTGCAAGTTGTAGTGTTATTTGGATGGTATTATTTGAAGGTGAATTAAGAATAATTAAAATGCCTATCATAAATTGCAGGGAAAGCACTAAGACATTTTAAAGATTAGAATATTTATATACTCATAAAGGAGAAAATGAAATAAATGATCTAGGGATACTATGTGGCCACTACCTCACATTTGAGACCTGCTCCAAGCCTATGTTCTAGGCAGGCTTTTTCATCTGACACAAATTAAGTTACAGAACTGTCAGAATGTACAAAATATGTCTCAAATTATTTCTTCATATTTTATTTTTAATTATCACATTAATGCTACTGTAGGGATTAGGCTTAATTAATTAACAGAAAATGATATTTCATAACTATTAAGCATTGCTTAGAAAGTTTTAAATCTTTCCCTTTACAGAATGTCTGGGCTGGACCTTGGGTGGGGCTGGAGTAGAGATGGGTAGGGAGAATCTGTGAATTTCCCTTTGACAAATGCTGCTGTCTCTTGTGCTTTTATTTTATTTTTGTTCTACCATTTTACTGTGAATGAAAACAAATGTACAAATAATTATAAAGCTTAGTGGATTAGTATATGGTACTCAAACTTGTAAGTCCCACAAGGTCAGGAACTAGAACTTGGCCTCCTCTACAGGAGTCACCATCACAGGCCCTCCCTCCCTCCCTCCCTTGAGCAGCAGCCAATCCCCTTCTGCTTAGGGTCAGACCTCCTCACCCTCCTTTACTGTTTATTCAAAACTGTCTGTAGACACTAAAATCCAGATTTTTTATTTTCTCTGTCTTTCATGGATATTTAATTTCCCTGTGCACAAGTCTAACTTTTCAACACAAGCTGCCTGTTTTCATAAATGCCTAGTTGTCTTATCCAGAGATATTAATAGCAATAGATGTTATATAAAACTTTTTGTGGGTCAGGAGGTTTGGTAAGCATGTTGTAATCATTAATTAACATTTAAACTCAGACTTATCTCAAGAGATGGCTGTTTTACCAATTCCTAAGTATCTGGTTTCTACATTTGCCAGTTCTGATGAAGAATAAGTGTTGGCTTAAAAGTATGGAGATTGTCCTCTGTATTAGACTTTCAGCCTAATTCTGTGGTGTTCAAATTGTCCACCTAAATTTGTCCAGCTCTAACTATCAGAGTGCTCTAACCAGTATAACAAACAACCCTAAAATCAGTGTAATAAAAGTATAAGAAGAAATTTCTATAGCTTGCTCACTTTCAATTACAAGGTGTGTAGGTGGGAAGTCTGCTAAAGACTGGGGTCTGGTTCAAACAACTACAAAGAAACTAGACACCCACTGATTTGTAACATGACATCCTCAACTGGTGGACACAAAAGTAGGTTCAGAACAGGAGATTGTTTATGTATCAGGGTGGGGTGTATTCTAATTGACCATGCCTGCAAGCAGCATAGGTTATAGCTGTGCACTCTCCATTTGGCATAATCCATCATATGACCTTCCCTGCTATCAAAAGATGGGGATATATGTTAATTGTGATCCCAGGAGGAAGGGAAACAATAGGTGTGAGTGTGTTGACAAGACTTCTGTGCACACTAAGCTTGTGTCACCTCTCTCTCTTATCACACACTCACACACAGGTCACTGTTTTCTTTTGCAAAATGCCATCCAGAGTTTTGAAATATTGTGAACATATAATATTGTGAACATGGGCAAGGTGTTTGGGAAATGGAGTGTCCAGTGGTCAGTGCTAGGGGATGCCATTTTATTTTATGATTCATCTTCAATAGGGTTTTGAATAGAGATGAAGATGTGGATTGTTTCCTGTCACACTGATGAATTAAAATGGGCTGGATGGGGGCAGATGTGGCTTAAATGGTTGGGTGTCCATCTGCCATATGGAGGGACCTGGGTTCAATCCCCAGGACCTCCCAGTAAAATTAAAAAAAAAAAAGGGCTGGTTGTGGATAATGTAGTGAAGTATTGGTGTAAAAATGGCAGCAAAACCATCCAAACTCTGACAAGAATGAGGAGGCTGGAGGTTAGGGCAGGTCAGAGTTACTGTGAGGCATCAGGTGCAGGTGTTCAGCAAGCAGGGGGAGATGGAGTCAGGAGAGCAGCTAGAGACATGGAGGCCATTTATAAAGCAGGTCCCAATAAGATGACAATGGGACTTTTGGAACAGCCCTTCTGGCTCTGGGGAAGGGGAAAGATGGACAAGGGGGAACCACTGGGAAGCTCCCTGAGGAAGTGGAGGATACTATAGGCCTGTGGAGGGAGCAACAGGCAACCAGATACAGGGGCTCCACAAGACCATCAGGAGTTGAAGCAGAAGTTGCCATGATGGGGAGTGTGGGCCAGTGGCACAGTGGGGATGGGAGCTCAGCATAGCAGACAGAGGACAGAGAGTAAAGGACAGGGGTTTGACTCTTCAGGGACAATTCTGAAGGTGCAGGCTTAGAAGTAAGCTCTCACAACCATATGCCTGCACAACCATCAATACAGCAAAGATAAAATAAGAGGTTCTTCCCAAACTGGCAGGATCTCAGAATGAGAAAAGAGACATGGGCTGTCCTAGGAGAAGAAGGCCTGGGTCCTGCCAGTAACCCCTCCTCCCCTGCCCCTGCCCCTCCCTGTCCTCCCTCCCCTGTAGCCTGGAGATTCCTTTTTTTTCATCCTGCAGAGGGAGCTGAGCCCAGTGCACAGAACACTAAGGAGTCTCCCCAGAACAGTCAATTAAATTGTGCATGAATCCATCAGTTTAAAATCATTTATCTATATATTTCTCATGTGTGTATTCACAAAGCTTTAGGGAAGATAAATAAAATTGAATACACTAAAATTGTTTCCAGAAATAAAAATTCTCACCTCTCTTCTAGTGTTGGAATGACTTTTCCTTGTGTTCACATGAAAGAAGGTAACCAATATGATTACTGATTATGCTGACATAAATGGGTTTCCTAGACAAACATTAACATTCTCAAATATACATATTATTGTGTATTGAAAAGTTACTGTTTTGGTGAATTTATTATATCAATTCAGCAGACTCTGAGGATAGAGTGGGTAAAATAAATCTTAACAATTGTCTCTAACCAAACTTGCATGAGAAATAGGTGTTAGGAAGCTGGAGATTAAATTACATCTTCTATATCCTAGGATTGTGGGTTGCAGAAAGAGCTGAGATGTGACAACCTCATGAGGCTCCTAATTCTAAGCCCTTTATTAGATAGACATAAGCAGCACTCAATGGCAGGGGCAGCTCAAAGTCTCCCAACATGAGGAACAACCTGACTCTATTTATCCACACATGGTGCTCTCCTCAGACTCCAAGGTTTGCAGCACCCATGTCTCCCCACAATGAGCAATTAGGTAAATCTGTCCTATTGTGATGGGAAGCAGGGGATAGTGTGGGGAAAGGGAGTATATTATTCTTTCTAGGATCTCTGTACAGGGAGAGAAATCATTAAAATTGGGAACACATGTCAATACTTTACATTTAACAATTCTTAATGAGAAAGATATTTGTAAGCAAGCATGAAGCACAACATTGAGGAATAATGCAATTTTGTTGAATGTGATAACTTAAGTTGCTTGCAGCCACCTGTCCAATGTTATATCATCAAAAATCATAAAATATAACCATGTTTTCCTGTACTAAAGTAGTACATAGTGTGCTGGCCCTGAGAATGTACCTCTCATTCCTCCACCTGCAGGGACATAAAGCACCAAGGGCCCAGCTGCTGTTCTCATAGATCATTCCCATTTTGTGTAAAAGGCAGGAAACCCAAGGGCTACTGTAAGCCAAGGACCAAGTTTGGGGGCAATACAAAGGCAGATAAGGTCCTTGGAGACAAAGGATTCATCTCATGTGCAATTTAGGCTCAAGAACACCACAATGGCCTTGCTGTAACAGGGTAAAATAAAATGAATTATGGAAAAAAATAGACAACCAGACCAGTACAGAGTCTGACATGCATGCTTTTGTGTGAGTAGAATTAGATGTGAAATCCATTATTGTTTGTAGGATACTGAACCTGGCATAGCCTCCCTCTTGGTTTCTGCCTGAATTACAAAGATTATCCTGCTTGGAGAATCCCACTGAGGTCTCTTCCTGAGTCTGACTGGAAAAGTCTCATCAGTGTGCCCTGAGCAATCCTGGAGACCACTGGCAGGACCATTTCTGCTTCCATAAGGAATGCTTGTGTGTGGAAATATTTCCTCCAAATAAAATGAAACATTCTTACTTCAGACACCTAAGTGGAAAGCACTGTCTTAAATCACAAGCTCCCTGGAGGAAAATTAGATTTTGTGGAGTCCCCAGACCTAAAAGGAAACAACCTCCCCTGTTCCTGGCAGTAGAAACTGTGCTCAGTGGGTGTTGACTACCCTGCATCCCAACCACCTCCATACCCCCTGCAAGGTAGGAGTGAGTCTGGGCTCCCCCTGCTTCCCCTCACAGTGTCTCCCTCAGCAATGCATGGTTGTGTCCTTGGCTCTGATTGTCCATCTGCAGATGTAGAGTGTTCATGGCAAACTGTCTGGGCATGGTGAATTGGCCCTTCAACCTTCTGCATTGTGTGTGAAATGACAGCATTTCTAATGCCTGAGAAACACTCTAGCCCATCCTAGAGCCTGCTTGCCCCAGGTCACATTGTAGCTACTGGAGGTGAATACAGAAGTTTCCAAGGAGGATTTCAGAGATTACCTGTGCTGTATGAATTCTCACCCAGACTCTACCAACTGAATACATGCAAGCACAGACACCCTGGTTAGGAAATGGTCATCCCTCATTTCTGTCACTTATATCAACTCATATACCCAATGTCTCTTGTTTCCCATAAAATGATCTTTTAAAACAGTGATGAGAAAAACCAGCTCAGGACTAATGCCATGTTGAGTCATCTGTGTCCATTCCTGATTACCAAATTGGAACACCTGGGTATCCCTGGGCTGGGGATCTTCTCCCAGAGCTGCAAGATCAGGGCTCGGCTGGTTTACATTGGAAAGTGAGAGAGAAACTATTTGCAAGTCCTCCTACTACTGCTAGCTCTCTGGGTGGAGCCTTTGAAAAGGGAAGTGCCCCAGAGCAGGTATGAGTGTCCTGGGATAGTTGGCAATGACAGCATTTGGGACAATATTATTATTTGATAGTACTGGACTAAATACTTTGAACCCTTGATATTATTTCATTTATATATATGTCCAGATGTAAAATTTCAAACAGAAAATTAGAGTGGTTGGCCAATGCCCAAAGTCTATGTCTGTTGATTGTGAGCCCCAGTGTCTGGCCTGTGTTCACCACTAGACTTGCCATGTCCCCTGAACCAACTAGAGACAGAGTGGGGCATGTCTAGATAGATTTGTAGCATCCCCCTTTGTGTAATGAGAACATTGTGTGATGTTGCTGTGTCCTTATTGTCTACCTAAAGAATGTAGAGAGAGCCAATGTTCAGGAGATATTTAAAGAACTGTCTGGCATTTCATAGGTAATGACTTATTTCTGTCTCTCCATCCTATTCAACCATCCATTTATTTATTTGTATCTATATTATTGAAACATAATTGACATATGCTAATCATTACATATTTAAGTGTAACATTTGGTAAGCATTATATATATGTACACATGTGTAACCATCACCACCACACCGATAGTGAACTCCCCAAATTTTCAATCATTACTCTATAATTTCTACTTCTCACTCATTCCCTTCTCTCCAGGGAACAATTAAGTATCTTTTTTAAAAAAAGAAAATTTTATTAATATATGAATCATATCATAAAGTACATCTATTTAAAGCATATAATTGAATTGTTATTGTTTTATACAAATATATGTGCTAACAACACCAGAGTCTATATGAGAATATTTTCATTAACTCATAAAGGAAAAAACATACCCTATAACTAACCTCTTTCTATACTTCTACCTCCCATTTAGCCCCAATAAACAATAAATCTTTTTATCTCTATAGTTATCCCACATCTTAGCTTTAATATGGAAGGAAATAAATTATATTGTAATTCATGGCAGGCTTCTTTCAGTTACCATATTGTTTTCAACATTCATCCATGTGATAGCAAGTACCAATACTTCATTTCTATTTTATAACAAAATAAATTATATATGTGAGGTTCACACAAGACAACATTCTAACTTTAACCACTTTCACATGTACAATTGAGGGCAATACATTGAATTCACAATTTTATGCTAGAATCACCAACAAACATTATCAAAACTTTTCATCACATCAAAGAGAATGTTTGTACCCTTTAAGAATTCACTCCCCATTCAATCCTGAATCTGGAAACCCCTATTCTACTCCTTGTATCTGTGAATTGGCATATTCCAAGCATTCCATGTAAGTGAAATCACACAATACGTTTCCCTTTGTATTTCACCTATTTAATTCAAATGCACATTTCAATATTCATCCATGTTATCCCATGCATCTTCCCTTTGTGCAAGTGACTTTTATTCCATTGTGTTTATCCATTTGCTTATCCACTCATCTGTTGATGGAAATTTGGATTGTCTACAACTTTTAGCTTTTGCAAATGATGCTGCTATGAACTTTGCTGTACAAATATATATTTGAATCCCTATTTTCAGTATTTTGGGATATATACCGAGCAATGTAATAGTAGGTTCACATAATAGTCTTTTCTTTAATAATTTGAGGACACTTCAGATCTCCTTTCCTTTTCTTTTTTTTTTAATTATTGGTAAAAATCAAAATTTTTCAAAATACATACCAATATTTGTAAGATGATATTTAGATACATATGCATATATGTGCATTTGCTTACATAAATGTTATTTCATATATATATATATATATATATTTTTTTTTAAAGGTGCTCAGATTACCTAATTATTACTCAGAAATTACAGGGATTCCCATCTTCCCCACCTCCCAAACCTCCCACAACATCCCACACCAACATCCTTCATCAGTGTGGCACATTACCTGCAATGGATATACACATCCTGGGGCCTTGCCACCAAGCATAGACCACATTTCACATCATAGACCACCCTCTCTCCCACATAGTGCTGCGTGGTATATGCTGATGCAAAACGGCCTGCATCTGTCGCTGCAACGCCACTCAGGACAACCCCCAAGTCCCGAAAAAGCCCCTGTATTTCAACTGCCCCTCCCCTCCTTGCCCCAAAAATGTCCAGTGGCCACTGGCTCCACCTCACTGTTACAATTTCTTGCATTGCTTGAATCACAATATGTCTATGACAGAATACCACCAAGTCCACTTTAGTCCATAGCTCCTCCCCCAATCCTGAGGAGTTTGGGATGGTGATGTCCACTCCACCTCCAAGTGAGAGAGGGCTTATATCCCATGGATACGGTGGATGGGATTATCCTGCCTGCAGCTGTAGGCCCTCTCCATTCCCTGGGATGGCCGTTGCCCGTAGTCGTATCCTCGCCAGGTGACTTGGATGAGTCCATTGAGCTGTAGGGTAGGAGTTGCAGCTGCACCGAGATTCCAGGCACAGCTGGCACATAGGTAGGCCAGAGGCTCCAGTCTCTGGAAGTACACCTAAAAACTCCAGCATCATATATAGATTTGAATAGAAGAGAC